>JAMLFT010004059.1:0-20470 GCA_026544285.1 Pachyrhizus erosus | reverse complement strand
AAAAAATATATTTTAATTAATATAACATAATAATTATCTAAAGTTAGTTATTAAATTTTACATTGCATTAATAAAATATAAAAATAAAAAAATTCAAACCAAATCAATTCAAAATACAAAAAGATCACTTTGATTTAGTTCAAATTTGATATTATTTTTAAATTAAACTAAACCAAATTGTATATTAATTTTATGTTTACTTCAAATGACTTTCTTTTAAAATTGAACCAAATCACATCACAAATACCTATAAAAATTACAAATTAGGACCTATAAAAAAATATTAAGGAATAAAAATGAATTTCTTAAAAAGATCATAGACTAAAAAATTAGTTTAACAAAAATATTTACATTTAAATGTTATATTAGACTAATTGATAATATAAAAATTCACATGAAAGAATAAAATATTTATTAATTAAGACTACTAAATATAAAAATATAAAAAAACTTAGAGAAAAAGATATTAAATCTATACAATTTTATCATTTTAAGAATTGATTTGATTATATAATGCGTTTTAAAGAATTAAATAATTAATAATATATAATTTTAAAACTTATTTAATCATTCTAAGAACTAAAGTTAACCAATTATTATACTTAAAAAAATTAAATTAATGATTTACTTTCCCAAAAAAAGAAAATTATTGCTAGATTCCTCCTTTACACATTACATGACAGTAATAGTTAAGCATGGATATATCTTAGCTAGAATCGACCGAAATGGTAAGCCATGGAGCCAGGTGTCTGCCAATAATTGGGTGATGACGATATTTCAACGCTTCTCATCCATCAAGCAACGTGGCATTATGCGACCCCACAGAATCTTTTTCCAGCCAACAACAACGTAGAAATGGATTTGCGGATATAACACTAAGATAAAAGGATAAGCCAAAATCAATCGTGGACCGTCCGATCTCAAATATCGCTCAAATCAACGGTGCAACGCTAACCGAACACATGAACCACACGAATGGCTCCGAAAGGAAATAACACATATGAAATAAGCCTAAGCCATGCACAAAACAAAAGCACCACACTATTGTTTTCATATCTTCCTCTGCCACTGCCACTGCCACTGCCACTGCCACCATGGCCACCGTGACCACCCAAGCTTCCGCCGCCATTTTCCGGCCATGTGCTTCAAAATCGAGGTTTCTGACCGGCTCTTCCGGTAAACTCAACCGGGAAGTGACTATGAGGCCAATGGGGTGTCATCCTTCTGCCTCTTTCAAGGTTGAAGCTAAGAAAGGAGAGTGGTTACCAGGCTTGGTTTCCCCAGCTTACCTCAATGGCACGTAAGTAATTATTATATTTATTTTATACTAATAATATTTACATTAGCTTTTCTTTATGCATCATCACTTAGACATTATGCCCTTGTATCTATCTACCTACTTTTATTTTTATTTTTTTCCTAGACAGAAAATTATTTTAAATTGCCTTTCATGTAACATCGAATTTAACCAAAATCTCGTTTCTATATAGTAATACAATTTACATTGACATAAAGGACAGATGTAATTTCACATGCTACTCTCTAAATTGAAGTTTCATTTTGCTAATATGTTTAATAAAGGTTTTTGTCAAAGGTCAGTATAAATTATTGAGATCAAATTTTAATTTTAATTAGAGAAAAACATAAAAAAAAAAACGCTTGTAGAATTGTATCTAAGTTTTTAAAAGTTATATCTAGAATTATTTTTAATTTGTTAACAGTGTGAATATTTTTAATTTTATAAAAATAAACCTTATATGTATAAGGATAAAAGTATAACTAAATTAAATAAAACTATAGTTTAAGTATAACTTTCTTTTGAATGGTAACACAAATCACATAGTTTGTGAAACTTACATTGGGTATATATTTATGTTTCTAATCTTCAAACTGAAAATGGATGCAGTTATGATAATTATTAACACATGTTTTGTGGTACTGTTAGTCTTCCTGGTGACAATGGGTTTGACCCTCTGGGGCTTGCCGAGGACCCAGAGAACTTGAGGTGGTATGTACAAGCTGAGCTTGTGAATGGACGTTGGGCCATGTTGGGTGTTGCAGGAATGTTGCTTCCTGAGGTTTTTACCAAAATTGGAATCATCAATGCCCCTCAATGGTATGATGCAGGGAAAGCAGAATACTTTGCATCATCCTCAACCCTCTTTGTGATTGAGTTCATTTTGTTCCATTATGTGGAGATCCGAAGATGGCAGGACATTAAGAACCCTGGCTGTGTCAACCAAGACCCCATCTTCAAGCAATACAGCTTGCCCCCACATGAGTGTGGATACCCTGGTAGTGTATTTAACCCCTTGAACTTTGCACCAACTTTGGAGGCCAAGGAGAAGGAACTTGCCAATGGTACATGCTTTATTATCTCTTCCTAAAGAGTTTATTTATTGATTTAATCACTCATTTAATTTGTATATTTGTAAAATCTTTACCTTTTAGTCCATGTGGTCTAAAATTGTAAGGACTAATATGATAAAAAAAATGTATGTATAAAAAGAACTAAAACGAGTTCTTTTTACCTAACCTTGTGTTTATTATAATTTGTGTAGGAAGATTGGCTATGTTGGCATTCTTGGGATTCATAGTTCAACACAACGTGACAGGCAAAGGACCATTTGAGAACCTCTTGCAGCATCTCTCTGACCCATGGCACAACACCATCATCAATACAATTCGTGGCTACTAAGTTTGTATGCAATGACATGATAAGCCTGTGTCCTTCTCGTGTAATCCTGAATGGATGAATTTTGAGAGTGATTTGGGCATGATTGTTATGATCCATCTATTTTCATGTACAGAGGAACTACGATGGTTTTATATTGTTATTTAGATTGTCCATCATCAATCAGCAATCAAGCATGATACTTTTAAAAATTTCATTAAAATTCTAATACAACATTTTCAAAGTTGTAAAAGTTACTTCCAATTTTATAAATTTCGAATTTACAACTTGGATCACTAAATCCCAACCCAAACGAACTCCATTCATCTCATAGATGGAGCAACAATTCTAATTTCATGATGGGGATAGTATTATTTATAAGATCTTGATAAGCAGGGCACTATTTAAGAAATTTTTAAAAATTATAATTTAAAATTATAAAAAAACCTATTTTGAAGTATTTTATTTTTATTTTTATTTTTATTTTTACTTTTTTAACCAGTATCCTTGAGATACCGGTTAGTTTTTACCCAACTTTTATAAATTATAACTGTTTACAAAAAGAAAACGAGAGACTAACTTCGTGTTTGCTTCCACGTTCACACAGGCTATACGCATATCCACTGAAAGCAGGAGATTCTCGCTTTTGCGTAAAAATCAATTTTGACGTGATTTTTCAGTGATATGTGCGTATTAGATGGGTCTGCAAACACCCATTAAGTTCCCAACCGTTGACCTAGTCCAAGGCGTAATCTAAATCAGAAAAACAATCATGAGTCATACGTGAATATTCCCCTATCTATTTACAACAGTTGTTTTTTTTTTTTTTACATATCTATTTTATTTGGACATTCTTTTTTCGTGTCTTTTGTTATTATTTTTTTCTTCTTAAATATCCTCTTTCTGAAAACTAAGTTCTGAAAATTATGTTTTAAAATTTTTTGATTTTTTAATATTTTGAAAACTAATTTAAAAAAAGAGAGAATTGAAAAGAGATATGTGATTTTGTATTTTTGTTTGTGTGAGGAGATGCTTTTCTTTTGTCTATTTTCGTTTTTATTTTTATGAGAAAATATGAAAGAGGATAATGATTTGGAGAAGAGTAACTAAGTTTGGTCAAACTCTATTAGCTCATGCTTTACTTTCTTTCTTCACTCTTCTCCGTGCTTTCAAACTTGATCTTCACCTTCATTGTTCATAATGATTGATTTTCTCTATCTTTTTCTTTATTCTCACACATTATTTTATTACTTAATTAAAAAATAACAAAAATTAATCAAAAGATCATAACAAAATTCTATCTTTCTATGATTTGTCTTTTAAATATTTATATCTAACTTCATCTTGAAGTAGAAATATTTATAGGTTTAAGTAACTTGTGAACCGACTTAATCCAAAACATTGATTTAAAATTTTAAATTGCTTAGATTGAATCTTATTCAACCCATTCAAATTCATTACTTGTTATTTGGATAACAAGTTTTTATTTTTAAACTTGTAAACTCAATGACCTAACTTGTTGACATAATATTTTCTTTTTTAATTATTATATATTTTTATATTGGTTTATTTATACATTTTTATTATTTATAATTTTTAGAAAATTTTAAAAATAATATTTAAGTTTTTTTGAACCTAATAGAGTTGACCCAACTTGTTATTAATATAGTTGATTTAGTTTGCGTTTAACAAGAAAAATACACAAACTTCACCCAACCTAAACCAAAGTATTTTGATTGATTAAGATAATAAGATTAACTAAATATAATCTAATCCATGTACACCCTTATCTTAAAGTTGTGTGGTAGACAAGGCTTGATGTCAATTTCTTTCTCCTTTTTGATTTTCAACACATGCAAATGTTTTTTTGTTTTTTGTAATTTTGGAAAAAATGGCATTCATTCAGGGAACATAAGTACTTTTTTTTCATGCTTTTTGAAAAGAAACATGCTTACCTATATGCTATCATTTTGTTGTGTTATCTTCTTATAATTTTATAGTTTTCTTTTATTTTTTTTGGAAAAGAAATGAGATATTTTTGAGTTTGAGTTGATGGCTTTTGCTTTTCTTTTAAAAATTAGTCTTCTAATATTTTTGTAGATTTTTATGATGTCCTATTTCGAACAAAAGTGAAAAGAGAATTTATTTGTTTGATCTAGCATCCATCGAAAGAAGTAGACGTTTAAAAATTAGTCTCTAAAGCATTTATTCATTCTAAAAAGAGTATTTTTTAGAAGAAAAAAAAAGATGGGTTGTGTAAGAAAAATTAGGATGCAAGAACAATTGTCCTTATTTACCAACTAAATTTTTTTTATCTCTCTCCTTAAACAAATATGCTAATTAGTGTCTTGACTCCTTTATCTTGGGTCTACAAGAATAAAATTATTTTATTTTGGACTTTGATATAGATTTAGGTAACACTTCAATATAGGCCTCCTCGATTGTTGCTCTTAAGAGAAAAGCTAGGAAATCATTCTTGAATAGTGCTTCCTTCGTCTTAAGTTGTTTTTTTTTTTTTTTGGTTTGTGCTTCCATAAGATAGATCATTCAATCACACCTCTTCTTTGCTTTGTTCCAATACACATGTTAAGCCTAAGACAATTAATCCTTTTGTTTAAATGATAACCAAAGTATAAGACTATGTACTTATGACATAGACTAACAATAAGTTGGAACCACCTGAACATGCTTCATAAAGTGTAGAACTTATGATTTAGATTTTGAACCTGAATCAAACATAAGCTCTTTTACCTTAATCTTATCATGACCCAATATAGGCTTAGACTAGAAAAATCTGCCAAATCCCTAAAAAATTATACTTTTAATTAATTTAGATTTCATTTTAGAGCCAAATTAAATTCGAGCATTTATAACCCAACATGCTATAGCTCATAATCTAAATTAGGTTGACTTGCATTAAGTTGAGTAACCCATTTTGTCATCTCTATTTTTATTACAAATTCTCTTAAACAATTCATCCTACTAAAACAACTATATTTATGTTAATATTTACATGATTTTGTTTGTATTGTCACCTTAATAGTTTCGCCCTAAGAGATTTTTGTATGAAGAATACATCAAAAGTATATAAGAAATATCTTATAATTTTATTTATTATAAATTTAAAATATAATTTATATATTAAAAAATATTTACTATAAATTTTAATTATTATATAATTTATATATTAAAAATATTTATTTATTATAAAAATTTAATTATATAAAATAAATATTTATCTTTTTATACAAGTTCAAATATTAATTTAGCTATAAATTCCATAGAAGGATCCCCCCGTTAAGATTGAGAATAGGGAGTGATTATAGTAAGCTGGAGGGACTACGGTATTTAAACCTAAATATTCTGCTCCTTCATCTTCTAATGCAAACGCGCGACCAATCTCTTATGAGTAATATCCAAGGAATGAAATTCTTGCAGCAACTAAGGATAAGAGTGGATTGTTATGAGACAACTAATTGTCCTTTGTAGAAGAGCAAGTCACCATATAACTTAAACCCACAATCGGAAGAGCCTTTTGCAGGCTTATTATTATGTGTATCAGAAAAGGATAGACTCTGATATCCTCCTTAACTTTGGTTAGACTGAGGCATAGAAGATATAACAATTAACTCATTTTCTTGATGTACAACTGGGGATAAGGCATTTATTGCCTTGTTTTATGGTCCAGGTTTATAAATTACCTCAAATTGGCACCTCATAGATTTCTCCAATTAACCAACAATGTTGATCCGTGAAGACTTTAAAAGGTCTTCTAAGCAAGTATGGGCGCCAATGTTGAATGACCAGTACTAGTGCCGTGACTTCCCTTTCATATACTAACTTCGAAACATCGTGGGCAGACAATACCACGCTGAAGTAAGTTACTAGTATACTATCCTACATCTAATAGCCAACTTCTGAAAAATTCGACAAAGCCAATAGTGGGGAGGATGTGAAATGCATCTTGAAGGTCTTAAAAGACTACTTGAGCATTCTTATTCCAAGAAAATCCCTTTTTCTTAGTGAGATCAGGAAGTGGCTTAGCTATCTTTCCATAATCTTTGATGAAACCCCTAAAATACCTGATGAGGCCATAAAATTGCCACAGCATTAATAGAGATAACATGTCCTAGATACTTCACATACGTTTGTCCAGATAAGCACTTGCTTTTATATGCCAAAAAATTGATGATTGAGTAGCAATTGCAATACCTCTCCCAAGTGGATCCTATGTTTGTCCCAGGAGGGATTATGCACTAGGATATCATCAAAATACCCAAACATACCTCCTGAGCAGCTGCATGAACATAGAGTTCATAGTTGATTGGAGGGTGGAAGGAGCATTTAAAAGACCAAAGGGCATGACGGGGTATTTAAAGGGCCCTTTATGTGTGAAAGGTTGTTTTACGTTTATAGAGAAATACAAATTTGATGAAATTCATATTTGAGATCAATTGTGGAGAAATACAAGGTTCCACGTAGCTCATAAATCAACTCGTTTATAATACGAGAGAGGTATTCAAGGCTCAATAACAACTCTATGAGCAATCTTTCTTCTTAACAAGAATGACCAGGCTGGAGAAAGGATTGGTATTGTGTTTAATCGTTCTAGAGTGAAATATTAGATGCATTGCCTTCCTCCCTGACCGTGCTCCCAGTTGGTTGGACCTCATCTTCCTCATTGGCAGCCACATGCAACACACCCTACAAGGGTGTTTGTTGCATTTGTCCCATGTCAATTCAATTGACTTAGTACTCCTTAAGAGTTATGGCTTTTTTCTCCAATCAGTTCTAGTCTTGTGTAAAGTCTCTTTTATGAGGTATTCCACCACGGTTTTAACTCCTCTCTACTCCTCTTTACTGCGATTGATTAGATGGTGCATAGCAAGATGGATGAGCTTCCAAACTACTTTTCCTATAATTCCTACTGGCCATGATGTTAACCAATAGTAAAACAGTGTTTCTCATCTAACTGATTTACCAACCAATTTCTCCGATTTTTGTTTGTCCCTCTTCTGACAACACGCTAATTAGTGTCTCCCTTGCTGGATTTTTGGCTGGGAAATAGATTTTGGTGACACGTCAAAGCCACATATGGATTTTTGTGTAAGAAGTTCATTAGCTAGTATCGTCACATCATATCAGTTAACATATTTCTCAACTGCAAAAGCTAACATGGGTTGTGAAAGGCAACCACTTATTGCAAAAGTACAAGCAATTAGCTAGAAAACTAGAGAAAAAAAATAATAAAAAATAGGAACTACTTGAATTTTGCCTAATCCACCCCCTTGATAAATTTAAGCAAATTCACAATCTACCCAGAATCAGAATTTCGTATACAAGCAGCTCCACTTAACTCTTTCAATGCAACCCCACCCTGACACAGCTCCACTATCACTCAATTTTTCTGCTTCCAATATAACTAGATTAACCTAACTGTGAAACATCAGTGGAGCATTCGACATCTTCATTGGGACTATCATTTCATGATAGACAATCCAGTTAGCAATTGAATTGGAAAATGAAACACATAGCTATTACGTGTCAGTTTTGAAAAAGAATAAGAGATAAATCATTTTTACAAAGAGGTACAGTTTCCATGGAAATTATGCAATTCAATTTCAGTTAGTACTAGATACGACAAAAATACTATGCAAATTTGAGGATGTAAGATACATAATTGCAGTTAACTGCTGAAATGGCAGAAATTTTGGTTGATCGGGTAATATAAATTGATGCGTCATTATTCAAGAGCCAAGACAGTGTGATGAAGTAGCTGGGGAAGCCAAGGCATTATAAAGGCCATATTGGAAACCCATACTTCCAATGTGGGACTCAGGTCTCGTACCATGTAATTGGATCCTAACATCCCACTATGCCTTGCAGCCTAAGCACCTACGCAGGTTGGCAGTGCACTAGCCCTTTGATTAGTCTCGGGTAATCACTGCAATGCCGGCGTCATCACCCGTGCTGTTCATATGCATCTGAGAGACATGGTGAAAGGCTTTGATACTGATCGGGAGAGCCACACCACAAAAGCTAACTAAGGTAATTGGAGAGTCCAAGGCCTTACGAACTCCACATTTGAATTTCATACTTTCAATGTAGAACTCAAGTCTCATAACTTGTATTCTAATCCTAATACAATGATTGGGATTCTTGCAGGCCACCCATCATCAGGGGTAAGGTTATCTCTTCCTATAACTACAAATAAAAAGAAAAAGAATTCCAAATTAGATTAATCTCGAAGAAAAAGCAACTGAAAGAGAGAGACAACGAGAGTACATTATTTACTTTCTGGCAAGTACATTCAAGTGAAATTGTTTGGTGTCTTCTGATATTTTCCTGCTAATGAAAATTTGTCAGTATCAAGATACACCAATTCATTACTCTAGACTCTACAGTAGCGACAATACTGGCATCTAGGCATGTTAAAATACCAATCTAATATTCCAAAAGTTATTTAATGAACGGGTATATCTGACACTTGAAGATGATAAAGAAAATATGACTACTTGACATGAAACAAACTCATACCTTCTGTAGATGCATTTGACTAGTTGATTCCCCGAGTCTTTCATTTGCCAAAACTGTTCAAGTTCTTGATCATCCTGAATTACTCCATTAGAAGTAAAAAAATTTGCCAAAATGTATTACAAGATTACTCCAAGATAGCAAGTTTCATCTGGGTTACAATTATGTTGCAATTATGATAAAGAGAAAATTTAGGGTGGAAAAGTCAGGTAAAAATGCACCGAAACTGTTCAAATGTACTATAGCCTGTCCAACTGCTAAGGGGACTGTTTAATGTTTACAGAATATTGGAAATCTGGACATTTAAAAAAAGTCATTAAACTAAAGTAAACTCGTCAATGAATTGAAAACCTTACTACCCAAGTTATGACATAAATCGGGGAAAGAAGTAGAAATTTCATTATTTTTCCCAGAGTACAGAAGCAAAAATCTTTTAAGAGAAATTTTGCTATATCAAACATTTTAATCATGTAGATAATTTATAGTTTGAAAAGTTTAGAAGGAGCAAGGTCATCTGGCCTAGGTTGTTTAGAAGGAACAATTTTGGCTGCCACATGCTATACAACTATTTTTGTATTTAGAACTCATGCTTGGCTAGTGGACTATGGTTGCACTCATCACATGACTTCAGAATACAGCATCTTAAAATTTTCAACAAATCCTAGGAATCAACAAGGATAAAAGTTGGAAATGGAGACTGTTGAAGTCAGGTAATAAAAGGGCTGCTTCTATAGAAACTCCAATAGATACTTTACTACAATTGTTGGAAACTCCAATAGACTGTTGGAGACTTTACTACAATTGTTCATTTGTGCCATGTGTTTATAAAAACCTGTGTTGAGAGTAGGGCAAATGTATGCAAGGAATTATACTTTTTAATTAAAAAATATAAAATGGAATATTCTAGACTAGCAATATGAAAGGTATAGGATTTCCTTTGGCTTGGAATTATGAAAATATTAAAGCTTATCTTAGTTCTGTTGACGATTCATCTCTTTGGCATAAGATTTGGACACTTCACTTTTTCAGCATTGAAATATACACACACCAACAGTTTAAACTCATTATCTGTTCGTCATGCATGGCTGTGATATGGTATTTGAAGTTTATCAATTGGGGAATCAAAGTCACCTTTTCCACAAAGTCATTATTCAAAATCTTCAATAGAAGCTGAAACTACCATATAGAAGTTCATTGACCCATGAAAATGAAATTTTTAAATGGCAGTGTAAATATTTTATGATTTTAATTTCTATACACTGTCACTGTCAGTGTAAAAAGTTAACAAGAAGCAATTATGATAAAGTTAACAGTAAAAAAATATTATTATTATAATTTTTAATATAATTATTATAAAAGTTAACCAACTTTAAATATATAATAGTCTGTGATTGGATTGCATATACTGTCTGCTCATTATTTTTTTATGTAATATGTTTGTTGACATCCATAAAACTAATGGTTCAGTGTAATCAACCTATATGTTTGATTTGTTATGTCACTTAGGCACACCTTGTGCTTAAGTTATACTTGCTTAATAAATTTCACCTCTTAGCTTTTCAAAAGAAAAAAAAAAAAAAACCTATTGATGTTCAACGTCTGCTATTCCACGCAATGAAAAATCACTAGAAGACTTGGCTGAGCCAGAGTAACTTAAATACTTTCCAATTACTATACGATCAAGCATAAGTTCAATGTCCCCATAATTTGTGCCACATTGGAATGAACCAATAATCTCCACAGCTTAAAACATATTTCAAAATAAATTGGAACAAAACCAAACAAATCTTACCTGAGAGCCTTGTCATGTTCTTTACTTTGAAACCTGTAGATTTGCAACAAGTTACAGGCATTTCTTTCAAGGTTGAAGGTGAATAACTTTCTCTTCATGCTAAAAAATTGCTTCTTGAGTAGCATTCTATACTCTTTTTCTGTTACTTGAGGATTATTAATTTAGAACTTAAGAATGAAGTTCTCATGTATATTAACAACCATTTTTTTTTGTGTGCACGCGCACTCAGTGTATATGCTTATACTTTAAACTATACAGTATTGGTATCCAACATATGTTAACTTTAATTCAGATCCCATGTCCTAGACGAACAATTTGAATGTAACAAGTCAAGACACTAGGATCTATACTTTGATTAACCATAGAGAAATAGAGAAAAAGAGACTTTTTGCTAAGGTTTTCAAAATGCAGTAATGATGAAGCTAGATCGACAGTGATAGCATACCATTAGCATATATTCTGCTGGCATAAAGTGATATTCTTGCTCTTATTGAATACAAGAATTTTGGCATCTCAAATCATCTGATATTTCTCTGCCTTTTCCATTATACCATATAATACGGTTTCCAAACTTTCTAGGGATAACTCACAGTACACCAGATTTGCCATTTATCTTGACATAATTTCCCTTTCCCAATTGAGTTCTCGATCCTGTTAGCTTTCATTTACTTTAGTTTTGCTACTAAAGTTCACTCCTATATCGAACAGAAATGTCCAAAGCTGAACTTAAATCAGAAGAGGTCTTCTTAGTAAAAAACCCTTGTACTACTATTAAAGACTATATGATTGGAAATGGTAGCAATTGGAAATTTGTTAATACTAAATGGATTATGGACCATCTGAAACTGTCAGCCAATTGAGAGATTCTTGTGAAAAATCCAATAAACATGTTTATTTAGATACTTACTTTTTGTTTGGTTCATTCCTAGATGGGGTTTAAGTTTTAACGGGCTTTCTAATTTTAGACTTCTAGGACTTTAGTTTATACACGCTTTCTTTTTTTAGGCTCTAATTGGGTATGGTCATGTTGAACTGCAAAGATCGCTTGAAATGAGAATTATAAATCTGGCAATGGAGTTGAAAGGAATGGAATGGAGTTACCTTTCCAATGTTGGAGGAGATAATTCTAAATTTCCTTCAAATATTTTAAATAAAACAAATACCAATTGGGAAGAAAAATGAAACTAGAAAATTCATAGGTAGGCAATACCTGCAGTTTTGGGAGAAATTATTAGGTAGGCATTTCTTATCATAGTCATTTGAAATATATTTGATATGGGTAAAGTTTTATGAGTCGTGTCGAAAGTATACTTATAATTAAAGAAAATGTTTATACATGTTAAATGTTGATTTTAGTGCATATGGCTGGCAATATTTCAATGAACAATTCTTTTGATTAATTTTTTTTTAATTACAAGTATCATTTATTAAAACCAATCTTGTTTAAGTGGAACAAAATGATTTATTTTAGTTATACATATATGGCAGCTTATTTGCTAGTTTACCATGTGTAAGGTACCATGCTATTATATATGCCATATGAAAGACAGAAGCACATTTTTAAGATCTTAAAAAACAGAAGAGCACATGGTTTTGTTAAAGATGTAAAATTGGAAGGATGAAAACATATGCTCCAATGATCATTTGAAGTCAATGACTGTATTTTTATTTTTTAACAACTTGATTATCAATCGGTGGACCAAGCCAGAGATTTCTATTTTATAGAGGGTCAAAGTAGAAAGGATACTTACATAGAGATAGTCTCTACTAGTTATTTTTTTTTTTTAAAAAAAAAAATTGCTCTAATAGTCATTGTTGTGTTCTTATCTAAAATCTGAATACATGATCGATAGATTTTTTCAAAGATAAAACTTCATCATTAATGATACTCACGTAGAAAAAAAAATGGAACGTGATATCTTACCATGTGGCTTGGTTGCCAGGTATCGACCTTTCTTACTCTTGGCCATTTTCTTTATTATTCTTGATAATTCTTTTATAGTGTTCAACCTTTTGCTGTTGCATCAATGCAGCCTTCTGAATTAAATGAAATCGGTCTACCCCATAGTGAGGGAAATTAAAAAGCTACCTCGCATTCTTCTTTATTGACTTTTTGTCAAAAAGCAGTGCTTCAAGTCCTCACTTTCTTCTATATGCTTTTCAAACTAACATTTTTGCTCTCTTGCCTTTACCTTTTTGTGACACGCTTCCATTTTAGTGACATACCTACCTGACTTCTTGGTCACTCGTGTAATATATCTCAGTGCAAGCCAAAACACATTTGACTCAATTAATTTCTCGAATTAAAAACTAAAGTAAGGTTTTGACTTTCTTACTAACAGATAAATAGTAATGGGACATTAGTGGGACAGATAGAACCTTAATGTTGTACTTCAGTAAATCAAAATTGGACTTGTAAGGGGAGACAGATGTCAAATGAACCCAAAACCGGTTCTGAATGGTTTTACTTCAAGTGCTAATGAATAATGAATCTTTCTCTGGTAAAAAAGACGGGAAGCTAATAGAAACCAACTAGCATCAATTAATATGTTGATACAATGAGTGCCTAACACATTCAATGCAAAAATCGTTGTGGTTCATCCACTATATGTTATAATCAAATCAATTTAATATGCAGATTTAGTATAAAGTTTTAGTGGCAAGCTGACTCTTATTCCATTGAAGTTGACAATGGATTAAAGAGGGATAAGGGCATCAAGCAATGATTCAAGAATTGCTTTTCTAGTAAGTCACCTTTATAAGTGGCCATGCTTCCTAAACCGTGTTCCGTAGTCTAAGTGTTTCTGCTTTACTCTTTTCATTATAATTATATTTCAGATGATCAAAAGAGAGGTGAAAATGGCTTAGCAACTTCATTTGTCAAACCTTATAATAAAGAGTATTAGGCACTTTAGGCCAATAGAAGATAACTGGTAGGTCCAACTGCATTGAACTATTAGCAAGTGTGAGGTAAATCATGAAGCACTTTCTCCATGCTAATCAATTTTGCCATAATTTATCATACTTGAACAATGAGTGACTAAAGATTTCTACCTTCGTTTCCCTTTTTATTCTTTCTTTTTGAACAAAAACTCAATTTGATGATCAAAATTGGGAAACCTCATTATTAGTAACTATAAATTTGGTGATTAAATTTGGAAGTGTCGCCAATCTCTTATATTGGCTGCTAGATTGATGAGGACTCTTGGGGTGATATGAGTAATGGATATGTGGCTATTGGCTACCAAAATGTTAGACAATTGAAAGAAAATTCAGGAAAATATAAGTGTCCTTTTCATTTCACGGTCTGACAAAAATTGGAAATGAAAATGCCGAATATCCTAAAATTGAGGTTAGTAATGTGCAACGGAGGAAAAAGGGCATAGATATATGAAATTTATAGCAAGCGTTTTTAATTGGTGATGGCTAGAAATAAATGATGATGGTTACTTCCAACGAGCTGTTTGCATAGTTATAGTTCTAATAATTGAAATTCGGGCATAGATATATGGAGGAAAAGAAATCAACCATTGCTTTCTTTCAGAAAAGGGAAAGGAAAGGGAAAAAAGGAAAAGAGAGGAAAAGCCAAAAGTAACAAAGAGTGCAATGCCAAGAGGAAGAGGATATCGCCAATGTGTCATTTTTTCTCATTTAAGGGCCCCATCCCAACTCATCTTATTCACAAAGTGTGGCTTGTATTAGATTGAAGCTCAGAAAATATCTTAGTGTTTTCATGTGCGTGAGTGTGATTGATGAATTGCAAGTTGGGCTAGTTTTGATGTACCTACCGCAAAGTACCGTATAAGGGAAATTCAATAATAATAAATATCCAACATATTTCAATATAATCTCGACTGAGGAGAGTATATATTTTAAGAATATTTAATAATTTTCAGATAAAATCATGTTTAATAATCTTATTTGAATAAATAACCAATTCCGTCATTATCATTTTAATTTTTGAAAATAATAAAATTTTTAAAAATATAATTTATCATTTATTTTAGTCTCAAATTTTAAAAAATCGTGTAATTTAAGTAATAATATTAACATATTTTTTGTTATTAAAATAATAATAAATAATGAAATTTAGAGATAAAAATGATAACATAAAAGCATTAAAAGATTTTTTGAATTTTATTATTTGTTGTTATTAAAATGACATTATCTCATATTTTTAAAGACGAGATTTATTATTTACCCTTATTTTAAACATAAAAGTCATAATTGTTTGATGGAAATTTATCAAATTCTTTAAAAAAAAAAACTGGTTATATACTTTTCGTTAAAAAGTGGTATAAAGAGTAGTATTAAAATATGTAAAAGAATTGATTACCTGAAAAAAGAAATCCAAATTTTCGCAGAGATCATTGAGAGAAAGGAGAATGTTGTAGGCTTTTGTCATTCTTCATCTTAAATAATTTCTATCAACTTCATGTATGTAACAACAACTCTTAAATCTTATCAGCTCCTCGTTCAATTCTATGAAAATTTTATGACCTTCTAACATTATCAATCTGTGTTGGGATTAGTTTATCTAAGAAATTAAGTATTTCTTTTTGTCAATTTTAATAAAATTAAAATACAATTATTGTTTATAATATAATTCCAACCAAACATGTACAAAGTTAATATTAAGTTACAGACCGCGAGCAGCTTTATTAAAAGGAATATAACTGTACCTAATGCAACTCAAATATTTAATCCTAACAGTTCTATTTTTTTCCTATTCCTTTTTCTCAAATCAATCAACGATTCCCGCTTATTTTATGTGTTCTGGGCAAAAATGAGACAAGTTTTTGTCATTATAATCATAATATATATATATATATATATAAACCAGGTGACAATTTGTTCCATCTTCAAAGCACAGTAAGAAAGAAGAGAATTAAATTAAAACCCAAATTTTTGTGCATGGTCTTGATCACATCAGTATGAAATTCATTGTTTATAAAAACTGAAATCAACAATAACATTTATAGATAAAAATAATTTTGATATATTATCACCGTAAAATTATTTACATAAAAAAAATTAAAAATCACTTTTAAAATAATTATTATGATAAATAAATAATTTTATTATATATAACAGTATCTGTTAAGCCTGATAATTAAATTCCTATAAAGAAACCATATTTTCTTGTTATGTGCATATGATAATGACATCTTTCCCCATTCACACTGTAACAAGTGAAAGAAAGAGCCTTCTTTTATCGCATATGTTACTTAGTTGTGGTTAACAAGGTATGTTATCTAAATAAATTTAGAAAAAAGTAAAAATGGTGAAAAAGCAAAGAAAACATTTATTCTATTGGTCCACCTTTTATGCTAGTTGTTAAGATCCCTGGGAGCAGATAAAGTACAGCTAGCTGGCATATTTTAGATGCAAGTTTATCCTCACGAGTTCCAAAGGTCTAAGTGAAAAAATCTTCAATTCTTATTCCACTAAACTCCCACAATTGTACCTTCTTTCACTGTGGGAATAACTTCTCAGGACAAAACAAGCAACAGAAAAGTGTAATGCTTTGTTCTGTTGTTATAAATTCCAAAGTTTAATGATTTTTTAGCATTGTAACAAGACACATGCGATATGACTCTGACAAGAGTATACACTACTTTCGCCTAGTAGTGTATGTGCTTATATTCTGGTGCTGTTAATTTTTGAAAAGCAGATACCCCTGCTGATATTCAGATTCAGAGATGGCGAACTATCCACAAAATACACTGATTTTTCCACAGAACAAGGGAAGTCTCATTTTCCATTTTCATAAGAAAATACAGTACCCTTGAATTTTTGTACATGGTAAAGACCTTTTTCCATCTCTAGCAAGTATTTTCACATATATATTTATATATGTACACCAGCTCAAACCACCAAACTAAGCACATAAAAAGCAAAAACAAAAAATATAGTGTGACATGAAAGACAAAAATTAGTTCCCACTTCCCACCACCGACTAAAACCTCCTAGTAGATTAGTTCCCCCTACGTATGCTGAGGAAATCCGAGACTACCAACCTTCACTTGATTCCAAACTCAATGAGGCTAACCAAAACACCCATTGCTGAAAGATGGTCACCGTCTCATACAAAGGCCAATTCAAGAGTTCTCATGAAAATTAAGGGATCTAGATAAAGCTGCAGGGTTAGCCCTCAACACGGGAGAGGTTTCAACAACATGGTCTTTCTCATCTTTCTTTGATTGGAATCCCTTGAACATGCCACCCCCACTTACGCACTCATTCTTGATCCCTAAAGTTGCCCAAATAGAACTCTTTGCAGCTTCACTTGGGTCATCAATTCTCAATGTTTTGGGAACCAAAACAGACCCGTTTCTCTGCCTGGACGGTTCTTGATGCAAATGGTCTTGTTTTGCCACGTCATCATCGCGGGAATGTTTCCCTAGTGTTGGAGAATTTTGACCAGAACTCGGAAGAGCAGAAGAGTGATGTGAGTGTGAGGGAAACCATGGAACGTTCCAAAATGCAGCAGCAGGGTAGAATGACATTGGGAACCCTGGACGGCACAAAGCAGGTGCTGAGGGAACCGCAGAGTTCCAAGGATAAGGCCAAGGAAGAGTTGAAATGAACGGAACATGATGAATAAAACCATTGTTGTTTGGGGCCACCAATGATTCTTGAGACGTGCTTTTCCCACTTTCCTCATTAGAAACCGTGATGGAAGATGCACTTGAGCAGTCATCACCGTTGTTATCTTTGTTTCTTTGATCCTCAATGGTGTGAAACCCGTTTCTTGTGTTGCTAAGACCGTTCTTTTCTGTAGTGAGGTTAAGGACTGATGCCATGGAATCGCAAATTGGAGGGTCTAATCCGAAGCTGAGGACTCTCCCATTTGGTTTCAAAAGATGAGTCCCATTTGGGGTGTCGATTCTTGCAGCTTGAAGAGCCTCAGAGATTGTGATGTGGCGGTAGTGTGAGGTTGAGTTCTTGTTCTTTCTTCTCCCTGCACCCACCGGCACGTTCCGCATGGTGCCACCCGCGGTCCAGTACCTTTGACATGCTTTGCAGAAATAGCGTGGCTGGTTAACGTTGTAGTTGTTGTAGTAACAGAACTTGGTGTCCATGCTGTTGCAACGTGGACACGGAAGAATTTTGTCTGGCTTTTTAAGTGTTTTGCTGTTGTTGTTGTTATTCTCTTGTGAATTGTTGTTTTCATCCTTCTCTGACTTGTCCGTTTTTGACTTTGCAGTTTCTTCCTCTATGGAGGTAGTGTTTGGCTTCTGAATGCCCTCTGGGGTCTTCTTAGAGTCTGCAGCATTTCGAGCAGGATCAGCTTCTTTCGTTTTCTCACTAACCTTTTCAGCTTGAGGATCCTAATAATTTCACACAATTTTTTTCTAATTAATGAAATGCATAATAACGCCAATATATTCATACAGATTCACAAATTTGTGAGCCTAAATGGCACTGTGACTAGGACCAGAACATCATGATGAAGAAGGTTCCAGAAAATTAAAATATTATGCTCTAATTTTCTTAAAATCAAAAATTGAAACACCAATAATTCTATTAAAATATTTCTTCTGTTTCACTGTATAAACATAAATATATTCTACAACACGATATACCCTGAAAATGAAAAGAAATAATACCAAGGATTAAGAAAATTTTAGATTCAGGACCTCAATAAGGTTACCTTCTCAACTTAGCTATGAGATGAGTACTAAAATAATTGTTTATTAGTAATTAGTACTAAAATGAAAAAAAAAAATCAACTGAAACTCTTTGTTTTTTACACCTCATCTGAAAATCAACTGAAAAAAAAACAATATAAAAGTAGAAAATTTCAAGTAAAACACTTTACTTCGGCTCCTAAACAAGAGAAGGAGGCACAAAACTTGAAATTAGCTAGTTTTTGCAACTAAATACAAAAATTGTATATTTTTTTTAATCGATTCTGATTCGAACACTCTATTTCTTAAATTCCAGATCCCGGACACAAAAACCGAAAAACAAGCAACGCCCGACACAATATTATAATCCTAAAATTTCGTAACCGGAAGTGATAGGAATTAAGAAGTACCCATTTCCGAAAAAAATAAAAATAAAAAAAAAGGTACACACAGTCGTTTTACATTAGAAAACCAACTCGAATTACAAAAAAAAAAACAAAAATGAAGATAAAAAGAAATACAGGAACAAATTTTAAAAAGGGAGAAATTTGGGCACAAGGAGGAACAAACATATATTCAAACAAACGAAAAAAAAAAAAAGTCAAACCAACCCATCAATTGTTTGAACCTATGTCTCCTTAATCATATTACCTTGTCTTTCTCATCTTCAGACTCTGACTCAGCAACGTCTTCTTCTTCTTTGTCGACATCCATGGCCTGCGAAGAGGGAGTATCGGCGGCGGCAATGGGCGGAGCGTCAGATTCTCCGGGAAAGGGAATCTTCTGGCCGAAGAGCTTAATTGCGGGGTCTTTATTTTCGTGCATTTTCTGGGGATTAGTTCGGACACGACAGGAACGAAAAAGGCGCGAGATAAAGGGTTTTGTTTATCGTATGTAATGATTGTTGCGGTTGCGTAAGGTTGGTTGGTTGGTTGGTTGGTTACTGCTGCTGCTGCTGCTGCTGCTGCTGCAGAAGTTGTTTCTGTTGAAGTGAGTTCGGTTTTTTTGAGGTTTGGGTTTTGATCTAAGTTGGCAATGGAGGCAGGACGAGTTGGATTTTGATCCGTTTAAACGAGAGTCGGGTGCCACGTCACCGAGGGGTTTCGATTCTTGGCCACAAGTTTTTGTGGCTTGTAATAGATTTTCTTTTCATGTGTTTGATTCTCTGCGTTGCACACTCTTTCTGTGCACCCCACTCTCGGCCACGTCAGCGTGCTCCAGGGTACCCCAATTTTGGCTTCCCTGGAAGAACGTGATTGGTTACGTTGTTGATAATATTGTCCAACCAAATTACGCTACATGGACTCTCTTTTTCCTTCACCTAATTAGAAAATTAATAAAAAAAAATATGACAAAATTTAAACATGGGAATTCTTAGTCTTCATAAATACTAGTATTACGGACTGTTTTGTACAAGAGGAAATTTTTTGTGTATGGAAATCATCAATTTTAAGAATTATAATTTATAAAAATTATTGAAATTCATTTGGTCAGGTTTTTTAATAATTAAAGATTTTTGTGTTTGATTTTAATAGAATTTTTTTAAATATAGGTGTTTTTCTAAAAATATATTTTTTCAAAAATAACCATTAGATATATTTATGTAAAAGTTCATTATTTAATATTTTTAAATATTTTATTTATCAAATGAGAATCTTTAATAAGGGTATTATGGTATTGTATTAAATGAGTTAATAAGAACAATATGATATTTTTATAATATATTTTTTTTTTTGCATTTTAGAAAATTAAATTCTCACCTTCTCTTATATAAATAATTTTTTGAGAAATATAAGTAAAATATATTCTGCAAAAGTAATATTTTTAAAAATAAAT
>JAMLFT010004058.1:0-20494 GCA_026544285.1 Pachyrhizus erosus | reverse complement strand
ATTTTAACACCATATCAATAAACTTGTAATTTTTCTTCGATTTTAAAAGTTTTAATTTTTATGTAATAAAATATAATATTTATTTTTATTAATGAAAATATTTATTATTTTATTTAATTTATTTTTATTTGCAATTTTTACTTAAATTTAAAAATATCAGAGAAACATGAGAGAAATTTGCTAGTTAAGTTAACCGGTTATTGTATGCAATGACTTCGTGCCAAATATGGCTAGACTTACCTACTTGGCATCACTTTGAGACATTTTAAAAGTTCTGAAACACTAATTCGAAATAATGATGTCTCCGTATTGTCTCTGTGCTTGGTGGGGGAAAAAAAATCATTGATATCCAAGAGTGTTTACATTTAGAAAGAGATAAAAAATGAAGAAAGGATAAAAGATGAGCAATTGATAAGGAAATAAAATGGAGAGAAATAAGAGATATCAAATAAGTGTGTGCACTATTTGAGGTGTAAAAAAAAAATCAGCATTCTAACTAGATTGCCTTTATTTATCATTTTCTCATATATGTTTTTTTTTTTCGGATAACAAAAAATTATATTTGAATTTAATATTAAGTTTAAATTTGGCTATGAGTAAGCTTTTTCAATAAAGATCACAAAAGATTAAAGGTCAACAATAATGAAAAAATAATATAAATATAAGTTATATTAAGTAAAAGAAAATAAAGAAATTAATAAAAACATTCAATGACAACCACAAAATGATTTGAATAGGACAACCGCGATTATTTATTAATGAAGCTTGCTTGAACATACATGATGAAGAGTATGATAAAAGAAAGAATTTAGTAGTGAATATTGGTAGATATTTTGAATGCTCAGGTAAATGAGAATGAGATGAGTGAGAAAAAAGAGGTTAGATCCTTTTCTAGTGGGTGATATTTCCTTATATTGATGATTATGTTACACGTGACTGACGTGATAAATCAACATATGTGAAGCATAAATCAACATCTAACCCATGAAGGTTGATCTTGATGTAATAAGTCATTAGAGAGTTGTTTGTGGCCTTAGTCAAACGGATTAACTAGGTGGCCACAATTGTTGAGGATTTAAGTCCTTACCTTATGAGGTTGGTTTAAAAGTCCATAAATGGACAAAAGATAGTAGGACGAAAGATTATTTAGAATAGTTGTCTTTAAATAAGTTGACACGATCTCAAAAGTAAAGTGATGTCAACTTAAAATATAAGAAAAACTTGATTATTGATTAAGTCAATGAGATAGATGTTAACTCAAAATAAAAATAAATTAATAATCATAGCCAATATATAAAATAAGTATTTTACTTAATATATATTGTCATATTTGTTTATTTATTTTAAATTATATTTATATATTATGTTAAAACTCAATATTTGTACCTATACATGTGTCATGCGTAACATAATTTAAAAGGAAGAATTGGATTAATTTTTCTTTAAATTTCAACAAATTAAACTTGTGTCAAATAATTAAAAAAAAAATCAGATTCATGATGATCTTTCATCATGTTTCATTCGAAATTTTACAAACCAAATGGTAGAACAATTTTTCCTTTCACTCCAAACCTTTCCATTCTATCATGTACTACCAATCCAAATATTACTCAAAAGATTTCCTAGTATTAGATTTATCTTGTTAGCAAGTTAAGAATAATTGATATTTATTTAGTAACTTAAGAGGAGAAAAGTGTTGAGATATATGTTTAGAATATTATGGAATAGATATCTTTAGGTTATCATGTTGTATTAGTTTTTCTTTAGGTTATCATGTTGTATTAGTTTTTCTTTAGGTTATCATGTGGTATTAAATAATTTTTTTAATATTAAAGACTTCCAACTCAGTTCACTAAGAAATATACTTAAATTGTTATAAATTCTCTTATACGATAATTCATTCTTACATTTAAATTGGACCTCCTACAAAGTTTGCATTGACGTCAATAAATATTGGGCCAGTTAGTTAATTGGTATGTAGGTTCTGATTTTCTGTATGGACTGGTATTAGCATGTAAATTGGTATTAATATCTTTTGTGACTTGGTATATGGATTTGTTGTTGGTCATGATATATGTTTTGGGCCTACGAAGAGTTTGTAACTTACTATGTAATACTTATCATATGGTAGTTTATTTAATATTTTCTGCACCTCTGATATAGTTTAGGATTATCCGTGCTCTTATATTTTGGTTTGTTTTGAAGAAAATGAATATTATTATAGGATTTACACATAGATCTTGTAAAATCAGCACTCTAGGAATTTGTGGCTCAAATCTTCTGGAATTCTAAACATGTGTGAGTATTCACTATCAGTGTGTTTGGACGGAAAATTTAAAATGGAAAAAGTATTTTTTTTAGAGAATTTAAAATTATCTATCCTTAAATATCCTGTTTGGGTATCTTATTAAAAGAAATTTAAAATTTTAGTATTTTAAAAGTTAATTTATAATTAACTAAAAATTAAGAATTATAAATTCTGTTAAAAAAGAGGAAATTCTGAAATCCATGTACACACTTACGGAGGTGGACATTTTCTCTCTCGCGGATGCATGTCGTTCGAAAATACATTATTTAAAAAATAGAAATTTCTTTATCCGAACAAGTATTTGTAAAAATTTAAGAAATTCAATTGATGCATTCAATTTTCCTGAATTTTAAATTTTCTAAAATTTTAAAATCTCTCGTCCAAACTCAACATAAGCGCTTCTTGACTTTCCCCGCTGGTATTGTGCCTAATTACGTCCTGATCGAACAAGTTGGGGAATAAAAGTAATTGTTGTGTGCCTTATTATTCAGTTGGGGTGCCAATAATGTTTGTTATATGGTAACACTTTGCTTTCTATAATACTTTGAGAACATGTAGGAATGGAAGTGAAAAGACAAAGGAAGAACATAAAGAAAAACATCCTTAGCCTACATTGATCCAAGTGGTGCTTAAATTCTGAAAATATATTGAAAACAGCACTGGAAATTGTCATGTCTCAATCTGTTAACTTGAGAAGTAGTTTGGGTGTTTTGTAATAATTATTGATTTTCTAACATTTAATCTATTGCTTGAGCTATAAAGTAATTCATTCTTGTCAGAAATAAGATTTGACCCTCTCTTTTGGTGCTGGTTAGGTGTTCATAAAATATCATTTCATGGTTGTTTTTTAACAAGTGATAATCCTTAGTATTTTAAATTTGTACCGATAAATGAGACTGCAAAGGAGGTGCTGCTGCACTCTTGCTTTATATATTGACACCATGTTCTGATCATTGATAGTATCTATGGGTTCATACGTTTTCTATTGTATGTGAATTATCTCTCATGTTCCATTTTACCGTGTCATAGAGTTTAAAACAGAATTTTGTTCATACTGTTTTGGGTCTAAAAGAATTAACACAAAAGCCTTTTGCTGTGTGAATCAGGAAAATCTACATTGTTTCACTTTGATGGCTGTAACAAGGGTTAGTTTCAGGATATTTTTTTTTACCTTTATGTATCATGATGTATTCTTGTGGTGACATTGGAGTGTTGTCTGCTTCATCAAGGCCTGACTCAGTTGAAATCCTCCTCTACATCCATTTTATGTTTTACACCCAATGCTGCATCCGATAGTTGGATATTAGGTGTAAAGATTAACAATGTAGGTATTGTCTTTTTCAACGCTTTTTCTATACATGTGGTTCAAAATCATACTCCTAACATCATATTTAAAGAGCTCAACTATATATCAACTATGTAATTATGTTGGACTTTGTTGTGTCTTCCTGGGTCTTGCACATATACATAACGTTGATATGGTTAATGTAATCTAGTAGTGACGGAATTGTATTTTTGGAGGGCATATTCCACATTTATTGGTTTGTAGAATTTCCATAAACTACTTATTGGTTAGTATAAAATGGTGTCTGAATTATCCTTTGTTCCTTTATCTAAACTTGACTTATTTCGGGTGTTCAAATCATTCTTAGCAGTTGATTTCTGTTATGCATTGTGCTTAAATTGGTAATTATGAATTCTTATGGATAGTTGACAGCACTTCTGGTGTGACTCAGAAAAGTTAAGTTTGATATCAATACAGTGGATGTCGGTGGGACACAAATGAAGGTATCATAATAATTGTTTTTGAACGTATCCATTTGTTACGTTTTGCTAGTTTGACTCATGCATAAATGGTGGTCTTCATATGAATCATCTATTTTCTCTTCCATTGAGTTTGATATTTGTATCAAAATTCTGAGCCATAATGTTTTTAGGTTGAATTTGTATTCTCTTGCATTGAAAATGGACTTGCTTTTCAATTCACTGTGCTACTGTTTCATGCCAAAATGGGTACTATGGATGTGTTGGATATTCTCTCTTGGTGCTAAGGTGTCTGAATTTAACTCACTCGGGTATCATTCAATATAGTGTGACTCCTATGATTAGTTTATGAAAATAGAAAAATCAATGTTCATGGTTGATGCTTACCATATGCTAGCGAAGATGGTTTCAGAAGGTGATGCAAGTTTTTTAAGGATAGTTCTAAATTGTTAATTGCCTCCATTTTAAAGTTAATTTATTTGCAATGGCTTATTAACTTTTCCTATTTAAAAGGGCGAGTTTATTCTAGATAGTTTGGTAATTAGTTATTAAATTTATTATTAAGGTTTTTTTTTTTATCTAAGAGTTAGTACTTTACTTTTAGTTGAAATAATTTGTCAATTTTTTCTTTTAAAATATCACTATAGTTGGGATAATTTGGTGAATTATTTTTTTGTTAAAAAATTATTCTTACGTTTATTTCTTAATCTGAATCAAAGATTTAATTTAATTTGAACAAATTGTTAACTCTTTCCTTTCAAGAGTCACTTTAGGTCGGATAAGAATCATTTTATAAATTATTATCACATTTATTTTTAATCTAAATTAAAAAGTTAATTTAATCGAAACATTTTATTAACTCTTATTTTAAAATTATTATTATTATTATTTTATTGTAGATGAAAGAGTTAATTTAAATGAGACAAATTATTATCTCTTTCATTTTAAAAAGGGTCATCTTAGCCGAAACGACTTTGTAATTTACATTTATAAAATTATTAACATGTTTACTTAATCGTTAGCTTTTATAAACTTTCCAACTTTCAACTTGCAATTTTAAAAAAATAATGTAACTGAGTTTTCTAATGCAGGTATGTATATCTAAGCATGATAAACTTATGTTGAGATTTAAAACTTTTTTGCCCCTATAAAAAATTTTTTATTTCATTTTATTTAACTGAGTTAAAAACAAATATTTAAGACTATGAAATCTAATTAAACTCAATAGAGATTATTTTTACATATAATATTATGTTACAATTTATATTATAAGTTTACATTCTATTTTTACTTGTGGTCATTGACTGTACCAATTCTAATCGCACAACTTTATGTACGCAAATAACTCTAATATTTCATTAATAAAAAACTAACTACTATACAAAATACCTCACTTCAACTCAAATAACCGTTAGTTAACTAACCATCACTTAAACAGCATTGCAAAAATTACAACGCCATCAAAAGTTACAAAGAAAAAACAGAACGTCATCTCAAGGTGCTTCAATGATGCTGGGTTTGCTTCAATGACCTTCAACTTTTTTCTTGCATTTACCTAATTTCCTTTTCATGTCTCCCTTTCCAATCTTCACTTTGTCCTTCACGTCTTCTCATGCCGCCCCTACTCCACACAAATAACATTGCACGCTTAGGTCCATGAATTCCATAACAACACTCAAATAATTTGCATCTCCTAACTCTAAAAGCATAAAATAGGTGTTTCGGATTGCTTCGAGTTTGACTTACTTTGGTTTTTTGTAAGTCTTCCACTTATCGGGTGTTTAACTCTTTAAAAGAATGTCATTTCTTGTTCTACCTATTTTGTCAAACGCCATCTTTTTCAAGCATAACAAATATAAACACAAAAATTGGTCATAATAGCCAAGGAACCGTCTAAAGCCTCCAGACGTATCTTCTCTTGTTACTTACCTCTCATCAAATGTGGGGTTGATTAATTTCCTCTTCACCCTTGTAATTTTGTCAACTTCCATGCAAATAAGGGGATATACTATTGGTTTAAAAGTTATGAACGCACATTTAGCAATGTATAGTTACAAGATAATCAGGCTGCTTAAATATGTGATACAGATTGATTTAATTGTTAGATCTACGTGCATAGATGAATATTTATTGAAAAATGTTAATTTTAATTTTTTTTTATCTTTCAAGGTTAGTCTTTAGGTCTTTAACTTGTCAAGAGATAGCATGGACATGCCCCAAAAATACGACACACATTTGGAATATATAGGAGTAATAAAAGTATTTGGGAGGAGAAAATTCAGAATCATTTGAGTTTCATGTGAGATCACTTATGCTCACATAACATGAACCAATTAAAAAGTAAATACGATATCAACAATCTTCAATAATTAATGATTATTTAATAATAATATTCTGGTCTTTATTCAGAGTAATTTCATTTTAACTTTAATGGCTGTTAGTATAATTTTCATTTCTTAAAATCCAACCTGTTTTTGCAAGATAATAATTTATAAATAAATCAATAGAATATAACCTAGGTGTAAGAAATTATTTATGAATTACTTTCACTTGACTTATTATTTACTTGTTTAAATTTGTTTATTTAATTAAATAAAAAAACTCAATATTAAAGACTTGTTAATAGCTTGTTTATAAATATATATATTACATGAATGATATTTTTATGAAAATAATTTAATATAAACTTATACTAATAATTTTTATTATAAAATGTATTTTTTTTTTATTTTTTAGTAAGTTAAATTAAAAAAATAATAGATCACTCTTCAATTGCATTATAGTATAGTATGTGATCAAGATTATTTTTATTGTTATTATGAAGTTTAATATTAATTTTAATGTCTTATAACTATGACTAATGTTTTGGTTTGGTCACACTTTATGGTCATCCAAAACTTTTTTTATTAATAAAAATGTTTTTTTTTAAAAGAATGTTAAATTAATTATCTAGTACATTTTTTATTATAATTTTTTAATTTCACATATCACATGTTAAATTATTTTTTAATTATTCAGTGTTAAAATAATTATTAAATATTAAATACTATAGTGATAAAAATTAAAAAACAATTAAATTATAAATGAATTAAATAAACTAAGTTTAAGTTTAACATTTTTTTTAGCAAATCACACCCAAGTGTTTAATTAAGTTTGATTAATAAATAAGTCAAATTTGAGTCATCAATTTTTTTTATAAATCAAGTCTAAATGTTAAGAATTTGATTTCGCTTGACTCGATTATACATTTATATTTAACTAAATAATAATTTTGTTTATTTCATCAATTGATGTGTACATAATTGATATTTATTTTATTATCAAATAACGATTATATGAAGGAGAGAAATGTTGAGAGTTACTTTTAAAAACAAGATTAAAGACAGGTGATTCTTTTATTAATAATAAAAATTTTCTTAGACAAGATTTTATGGCGTTGTTACATTAAGAATCTTATAAAAATACTTATGAATATCTTATTTGTAAAAAATTAAGATATATACTTTTATACAGAAATTGAATATTAGAAAGTGAAATTAAGTAGATGAATATGATGTATAACTTATTTTATGATATTAATACCATATTAGAGAAATTCTAATTTGTAATCAAGGAACCACGGGTTGGTTGATTTAGTGTTAAGAGAAAAATTAAATTAATTAAAATAGATTAGTTTAGTTTGGCTTGATTTAGTTCGTGTCAGTTAATACATATTTTCATTTTTAAAGATTAGAATGATATTTAGGTCAACTGATTTGGATATCCATTTTTTTCAACTGATTTGGATATCCATTTTTTTGGCAAAAAAACTTTGTATGGTGCATATAAAAATAAGACAGAATTTGAATTGTGTGGTTTAGGTAACATGTCAAATTCTGAATCATACCTAAAATTAATATTCGAATTAAGATGATTAAATTTTCAATTCGAACCAAATATATGAACCAATATAGGAATGTTATCAACTTAAAAATTGATTTTATCTATAGGTTGAGGGGCTCAGCTCGCTAGCTTCCATTCAGAAATAAAAAACTTAAAATTGATTTGATTTGGATCCCTCATAATGATTCAAACCAATCAACACCCTAACAGATTTTACAAAATATAATGATGTATAATTATGACATGCTTATATTACAAAATTAATTAATTGAGAATTTGGAACGTGTGTACCTTAAAAGAACTCATAATTCATGTTCACGATCTTTATTTAGCATGAGAGAAAATCTTGATTTTAAAGTTACTATCTCAATTCAAAATCGACCGTGAGTAAAGAAATGAGAAAAAAATTCCTCATTATCTATTACGACTTGTCACAACTTATACCTTACAAAACTCTTTAATGTTAGACAATGATTTTATAACTGTCATACAAGAACAAAGACTCTTGCTTCGAGTACTAAGCAGAGTCAAACTCATCAGATAAGTTCAAATAGTTAATTCATTAATTAAAATACTATAAAATTTATTTTCATAATTAATATCAATAATAAAAAAAATTAATCTAACGGTTAATCCACAAAATTCCAATACACCCGACACGAGACCTTAAGTTCTGAAAGCGATTCTAAGATAAATATAGTTGACCATCAGAAAACTTAACTCTTTTCGACAAGATTCTACTTTAAATTTTGCTTTTCATTTTATTACATATGTCCTTTGAGTGTGGTTGACGAAGACACTCACTTATGATGGCCCCAAGCATCTAATTATTATGTTAGGCTAGATCTATCCGGCTATTGATAGAAGATAGGTTCTGATCCTAAAAGCAAAAGGAATCCATCAAGTCCAAAGCAAATCGATCAACTTAAACAATAACTTCTTAGTTAATTACGAGCACAACATTCAAACTTTAACAAATTAGGTAAATTTTTTTTTTTATAATTTTCAATTAAACAAATATCAAAATGTTTGGAAGTGGAAAACAATGGGTAACAAAGAGATACAGCGGCAAACTTTAGGATTTGCGGAAAAGCGACAAGGAAGTTACGATTTGGTTATAATTATATGGCATCATAATTTAATTAATCAAGTTTTAATTAATCTTGTAAAATCTATTATGGACAGAGATATAATTGATAATGTCACTGTGTGAATGTTGGGATTTCTTTTGTCCTAGATTTTGCACAACAATTAGACATTGATCTATAAAGCATTTATAGTCTATAAGCAGCAAGAAAAGTCAACAAAATGATGAGGCTACTAACTTTTTCTGTCTCCTGGTTGCCTGTAAACTGGGATTAAGTGTTGCATGGCCTCTTTTGTTCACAATTATGCATTTCTTTAATTAAATAAGCTAACTTAGGTCCCAATTGAGGCCGCAAAGCACGTTGTTAACATAAAAGTAAAGGAAAAGTTTCACTTTATGTGGCAAAGATCGGAGTCACTTTATTATGGAATCTTGCCTAGTTAATTAACAATATACTATAGCAAGAAATTCAACCCTCTTATTGATGGATAACACGAACGACAACTAGGTGACCTTTACTTTAATTTAAATGAACATTTTCATTAGCACAAGAACTCTTTGCTTAATACTTTGTCACAACAAAAGCACTCGTGGGTCTGTCTGATACCCCAAAAGCAAAAAGTTATTCCTATTCGATCCAACTCTGCTTTTATTTTTTTTTATTTTTTATTATTTGCTAAATATTCCAACACATTTAAGATATTCCAATTTCTCGTATGAGATGTTGGTTTTTCATTGGTTGTATTTACATTGTACTAATCATACCAAACATGTTGTGAACCCCTTTTTTATTCAGAATATGAATGCAAGTAGAAGAGCACTACAAAGAGGAATAAATTCTAAAAGAAAGTGTGACTACACATTCTTTAATATACTATTTTTAGCATACTTTTTTATTATTAATTAAAATTTATTAAAAATTATAAAATTATGTAGATCTAATTTTTTATTTAATGAATTATACTTATAGTTTTATAATTTATAATAAATTTTAATTAATAAAAATGTATTAAAAAATGTGTTATTAACACTGTTGAAGGTGGAATCTACAGGTATTAGGTTTTAAATTCCGGACATTTCACACCTCCCCAAACTTTAAGAATAGGAGCAAGTGAGTGAGTGACTAAGATAGAAAGCCATTTACATAAAAAATGGCCAAAGAAAGATTAAAGTATTTAAACATTGAGGCCATGCAGCAAAAATCCCATTGTTACAGTTTGCATTCGTTTTGGTTGCGTTGCTTGTCCACCATAGTGTGTGAACGGAGTAGCTATAGTTCTTAATTATTCTTCATATTCTTGATGTTTTTGGGTGGTGATATTTCTCTTGGCTGTTTCAACTTCGTTTTCGAGTTTGATTTAGATCTCAATTCTCTGTAGTGTATTTAGTTTTCATTTTTTTGTAATTGAAATAGTCTATTAATTAGGATTTTAGTTAGATTGAATTGTTTCATAAGATGTTCTTGCTTTTGGACGTAACTTTTTCTTTTCTAACTTCTTGGCTTCGTTCCTATATTTTGAATGTAAAAATGATAGAAATTCTAAACAAAAGAAACTTATTTTTAATGGAATATACATTTTAATTTCATCTGATGTAGAAATATCTACATGCATTTAGTTGTTCTGTCAATTTCATTTTATAATTATTGTCGTCGTTTTGTATTCCTTCTTTTCTGTGGTGAAAGGAGGCCACGAATTCTTTTTTGTATTCTTATTGTCTAGTTGTAATCGACTTGATTACTCGATGATTATTTTACTTTTTTGTTGGAAAAAGAAGGGAAAAACATTTATAATCTAATTAAAACTTTAAATTAAAATATTCATTACTGCCACTTGTGTGTCCTTTCTCTATAATATTCCTAAATTCTCCGCAAAATTGAGAGACGTAGGTTGCATTCCTTGGTTACCGTAATTATTCATGTCTAAACTCTTTTTTGTTTTATGAATTAGGATGTTTTCCAATGGATAATTAAAGTTTAATCCCTTTGAGATACAAAAATCTGTATAGTGAGTTTTAACATTCTCCAGTAAAGTATTTTACATATATATATGGTTGAAAATTTATCTCTATCACACACAATTGTTTTTTTTTTAAATCCCTAACAGCTTGATTTAGAGACTAATTAAGTATCTACGAATTCGAATTGTATCAAACTTTATCGGCTTGATGTCCACATTACTCTTTCCTTAAATATTAAATACACTTTATGGAATACAATACCATTAGTTTATTGTTTACTTCTTTATATTAAGGATCAATGAGTTGCTTTCTTGTATTCTCTAATAAAGCAGCATAATCTTCTTTACATAATTACGACAAAGGATCTCGCAATGAAGATTATAGTATTTGAAGGCATTTGACGCTATAACATCTATCTAGCAAGCTATGATGATTTATTATTATGGCATACAGCTAGGACTCTCAATTTAGACACAATAATGTTGCTCCTTGTTAACCTAGGATCTCAATTATTGCTAGGGTGCCCCTGTACAAAATTAGGAAGGCAAAACAAAATCATATAATAAGAATTAACAAAGATAAAGAATCATTAAGGCACCGAACACACTCATTGCACATTAAGAATTAATGTAGGATTAGAACGTGATAAATAAAATCATGAATATAATGGTTTTCTCTTCACTAGGTTCTAAACTAGTAATCTTTTTAGTGATAAACAAACTAAGGGACAGAGAGAAAGAGAGAGAGAAAGAAAGGTACAGCTAGCTGTGTGCATCTTTCACACATGATTTTGTCAACCTAACGTATCTAAAGTATGTGTAACCTGATCTACATATATGCCAAAGTCATGCAGCTTTTAACCCCACCCTCTTAACAAAAACAAGTACAAAGGCTATCATCTGAAGTCTGGGTCCTATGTGTACACTTGTGCTCAGCCAGCTAGCTAACTTGGGTAGTCCCACCATATATAACCTTTTTTTTTTAAATTTATTTTGGGGGAAAATATTTTAAAAAGCTAGTTTAATTGTTAAAGATTCTTTGTCCAGGTGATAGAATCATTCTTGGATCAAACTGATGTTTTCTTTCTACAAAATTCCTCCATTTAGGGCCAAAATGGTTTGTCCAATCTTCTTGTGTGCGGTAGTGGGGAAGATATTGCTTAACCTTGATCCCAGCATCATTACAAAACTGCAAAATTTCTTTATTTTGAGCATCATAGGCCTTCCAATTATCAAACCCACTTGAATGCAAAAATCCAACTGTGTAGAAGATATCCTCGTCTGGTATTGATGCTGACATCTTATTGTCCCACCTGAAATTTTTACAATTTTAATGGAAAAAAGTGAGTGAAGAGAAGAATTGTACATATCATAATAACGGCAATGCTATTTAATTGGTACGAATATCTTTTTTGTGAAAAATGTTATGGATGACTTTTCAAACATTCAGAAAAGCAAATAAGTAAACCGTGGAGATTGAAAAGAAAAATCATTTTAAGAGAAAAAAAGTTATTTTAGGAAAGAGAAATTTCACTTTCCTGAATTTAATGAAAACATATAGTTTTCGTACCAATTAACATTTTCCTAATGATAATAACATAAATTGTGATTGGTTCAGCTCAATTACTTGTTTCTATTCATGGGGTAAACCAAGACAGGTCCCGTGGTGATGTTTCGTTTAAGGATGATATTCTTGAATACGCCTGAGTCAAATTCCATGATTTGAGATTTCGGTATAAACAAATTAAGCCACGGGTGAGGAACATCCCATAGTCCTTGTGACTGTAGTTTCAACTCTCCACTACGAACTCTATTCAAGAACTCAACATATGAGACATCTTTTTCATAATAAAATCCAGGGATATAGCTCAGTCCTTGGAGTAAAACTTGAAGTTCCTATACAAACATGCAAATTAGAATATTAATTACAACTTATAGTAAAAAAAAAAAATAATTATATAACATTGAATGTGACAAAGGGTTATTACATAAGGAGAGACCAAAAATAAAACAAAAAAAAGAGACACATCATCAAGGCAATTGCACATGAATAGAGATGGTACCTTGTCCACATTGTTTTCATTTTGGCCATCATAATATTTGGCAACTTCTAGGCAATAGAGGACGCTGTGTTTAGTTACTAGCGAAATTATTCGGGCATGGTCGGCTAAGGGGAAGAAAGAAGATCTCCAATTATTTATGGGTCCTTGGTGCATTAGTAGCAATCCTTCCAAATAATCCAGTGCAACATTTTGTTTCCTTCCAGTGATTGAAATTAATTGTTCCTGGTCTTTGGTAAAAGCAGAAAAGTCATTGTACAAAAGTCTGACCCATTTAACCTGCCAATCAAAATTCACCATTAGTCGATACAATCAGCTGATTAACTCATAATGAAAAACAATAATGAACGCATGATTATGAGTCCCATCAATAGAACGATAAAGTTAAATATGGTACTAGAGTACTTGGTGCTCAACCCTTAACTAAAATTCAAATGAATCATCTCATCTCACCAACATTATCCTTTCTAGTGAAAACATATTTATGTATAGACCTACACTTGCTAGTATTTTTAAATAGTTTGTTAGTTGGTTGATAGTACGAGTCTTTCTATTGGCTTAATCGCTTAAGGTCTCAAAGAGTCACTGTATATTTCAAAAGACTTAAGACTTATGCATATGTGATATATATGAATGCCTTTTCAATTTCAAGAGTCCACGTTAATCACCTGTAACTCGTCTTATGCATATGTGATATATATGAATGCCTTTTCAATTTCACGAGTCCACGTTAATAACCTGTAACTCGTCTCGCTTTAATTTGCGTATTTATCTCTCATGGATGACTAAATGCACCAACACAATGTGAAACGTATGTATGTATATGGGTGCCAAGAAAAATGATAGCATAAAGCTTTTAGGACAAGGACATTTGATGCTTCCGTAAAGCTTGATGGTTGAATAATGTAACATGTAGATTTGGCGTTACTATATGAGATGTTGGTGTTGGAGGAAGAAGCAACAAGACAAAGTCCTAGTCTATTCTCAAGATTTAAACGTACCCTCTTCGGAGCTGGCGCAAGAGCAATTCTTGCCCTTGTTACAATTCCAAATTGTCCTAATCCTCCAAGAACCGCGTGAAATAACTCCGAATTCGTCTGCGGAGAGCAGGTCACAAATTCGCCCTTTCCTGAACCAAACCAAAACTTGATTAAACATAAATAAAAAAATAACATTTATAATTGCATGCATGCACATATTCTTTAACAAAAGCTAGAGTAAATTAAAATTCAGCAGCCTGTTTATTTGTAATAAAAGAATTGACCAAAACAAGACTTGGACCAATATTATATCAACATATTCTAGAAATAAAAAAACGTTTAATCAAGAATTGGAGGCTATGACCGTCCGTGTGAATTGATTCCACAGTTAAGAATTTTTCAAACATGGGACCAGGTGGAAAGTGCTTGCTGACATTCACCAAAATCGTCGACAAAGACTCGTTTTATCAACCACTAATTCGGTATTGCATTAATAAACATTTAAAGTAGAATCAAGTTTGTGAATTCCTAATCCCAATCAAAAGAACAAGTTTAAGAAACAAGATTTTATAAACTTCAATCGCAATCACAGTCTGATGCATTAAAAAATGAACAAACGCCACTACAACCGAAGTTGCAATGAAGTTCTAAAAACCTCCACAACCACGGCACGTTGGTTGCCACAATTATAGTCGTGACAAACCATAAAACAACCTTAATATTTTCACGCAACTAATTTTAACAATTATTCTATCTTCTTTTCCCTTCCCATCTCCCTCTTTCCTTCCTTTCCATGACACTTTCCAAGGTGTCCTCCAATGTTCAATTTCCACAATATTAAAACCTCTTTTCAATTAAATTAAGAAAGCTATTATAGTACCCTTAGAAATCTACTATAAGGGAGTTGTTAAAGACCATACCCTATATAGAATTTGTGTGAAATTGAAATAGGTTAACTATTATTATGACGTTAGGGTGATGGAAATGAAGATGTAGTATGTACCAGTGATGACATCCATTTCACGAACAGTGGTGATTTGAGGACCATAGCGGAATGTTTGGCCACTGATGCCAGCATTGGAGAGAGTTCCTCCCACTGTTAAGTACAAGTAATCAGTCCAAGACATAGGTGCAAGTCCATGCTGGAGTGTAGCGTGTAGAACATCGATCCATAACTGTTCCCCTCCAACATCAGCATAGTAATAACCAACCGAATTAGGGTCCACATCGCTCACACTTATCCCCACCCCATTCCCACGCTCTCTGAAGCCCGCCATGTCCACCACCACCCCGTCACGTGCCATGGCCTGTCCGCGCGTGGAGTGCCCTTGGCCCCTCGCCGCCACCTTGAAAGGGACAGACCCGTTGTACGACAACTTAATCAGCCTCGCGATGTCGTGCGCCGAGGAAGGGTGGAACACTGCTACGGGAACCTCGTGCACGAGGTTCCCGTAGTCCTTGGAGACTCCTTGGAGAGCCTCTGGAGTGTTGTGGAGCTTGTGAAAGACGGTGCTGTCTACGGAGGCGAGTTCCGGAGGCAGCAGAGCCTTCCATTGGGAGGTTTTCCCCACTGTGGAGATCAAACGTGTTATGGTTATGAGTAGGAGGATGAAGTATGTGGGAGAAGGGTACTTCTCGGCTGCCATTTTGGTTAGTTTGGAGAGAATGAGAGAAGAGAGAGTGCTTTGATGTTTTTAGGGTGGATGGATTTCTTTGGTTGTTGGTGTGTATTGTAGTGGGGAAAGGAGGTGGAAGAGGTAGGGGCTATATATAGAATGGAAGAGGACTTTGCATGATAAAGGACAATATGAAAAATATTTAATTTGAGAAACACATGTAGAGATTGAGAGAGAGACTGGGGGGATTTAATAATTATAGGAGGATAAAAGATGGATTTTGTTGTAATTTTTATTTTATTTAATTTTTAAATAAAAAATGGTAATTTTATACCCTTTAGAGTAAGAACATCAGATACATAGATACTACCTCCAATTTAAATATTAACTTTTTTTTTTAATTAATTTACATTCTTTAAAAAATATTGATTAATTTAATAAATAATATTAACTTTGATAATAATTTGTATTAATTTTTAAAATTATTAAAAATAAATTTATCTTGTTAATTTATAATATTTATTATAAATAATTAAAGATATTTTGATATAAAATAATTTATATAAAAGATTAAAAATCTTATAAAAAGAAAAATAAAGTTTAAAAAATTATATTTAAGAAGGGAAGTAGTAATAGAGATGATAAATAATACGAAAGGAGGACAATTAAATATAATACTAAAGTGTAAGAAAATAGGGATTGATTTTTAAAGTTGAATTGAGATGAGTAAATATTTTGAGTTATTATTTGATTTTAATTATATTAAACACTGTATTTAGGTTTGATAAGAATAAAAGCAAAAGAAAAATTAACAATAACTATATTTTACGCATATTTTTAATTATTCTCACGCACATTTGTTTATGATAAATTAATTAAGAAAAGAGGAGAGAGAAACTTAAATATGTTTAAGTAATTCCCTCCCTTTTTTGTTCTCCTCCAGGATGGGAATAAAAGTAGTCCCACGATATGAAGGTGTGTTAAAAATTACTCAAAACCAAATTGTACATTGTGCAAAGGGAGAGATGCTAAATGTCAAATTCAAAGATACGATGGAACCATGGTACAGATTGTATTTGGCCCTCTTTCTGAAACGTCATGAAGTATTTATGTAAAGCAACTAAATTGAGCAGCTAGAAAATAAATAAATTTAATGAAGCAATTAATGAGTGTTAGGCTTTCCAATCGGTACTTGTTTTCTGTTATTGCGTTTGTGTGACATCATGTAATCACAAAGATTCTCAACAAAAGAACCCACAAGCTTCTTCCATGGTTGGCCATGAGGTAATAAAAATAAAAACTTGCAATTGAACTTGGGCCGTTGGATTCTTATCTCAGGGTCAAACGTTGGTCAAATTTAGTCAATTCATATACCGTTTATATTATATATTACCAATTTCAGCTTCCAATTTTCAGAATTAAGGAGAGTCAAAATCGGGTAATCAAAAGGATCTCTCAAGATTTTCTTTCTGGGACCATAGGACTTATCTTGGATCAAACTATATTGCATTAAACTTTTCTAATTCATGGAAGGGTTATGTCAATGGGAACTGAGGGAGACATCACACCGGATTTTCTTTGGGGCAAGATTTTGTTTGAGAGACTGACCTAATCCCAACATATGTAATCAACGAAAAGGAAAGCTAACCGTAACACAAGAATGTGCCTCTTACAGAATAGATAAGCGATTTGAATGTCCACTTGACATGATTAATTTTCTTCCCCCAGATTCAACATGTTCGGAATCAAACAAAATAAAGATGATAGATACCATGCCATTATTAAATTGCTAAGAAGGAGAATCAAATAATTAATTACTAATGGTTACTGACTGAACTACACATAATTAATTTCCCAATTGTTGTTGCCAAGCCTTACGTGGTGAGTGAACATAAAAAAATGAAAAGCACCTGGCATGCCTTCAATCAGAATATAGGAAGAAAACAATGGCATGCTATGCACACGCAAGAGAATCCAGTGAACTGGTTAATAATAATTTAATTTACCTAGCTTTCAGGGGGTCTTCTAGTTGGTTATATATATCTGTATGCATACATGTAAGAATATTTTGAACTATATAAAATATATGTACCGAATTGTTCTTTTAGTGGGGTTTTGGCTAAATTAAGAGAAATAGCTAATGCAATTAGTGTAAGATCGCAGACCTAGACAAGGACTTTAATTGGGAGGGAAATTAAATAAGAGTAACAACAAAGGGCGTTCAAATAACAATCTTTGACCTATAGATCTCGTTGGTAAGAGGAGCTATCATACACCAAGACCCTCCACCAGGCATGGTTCTATAGAACATATATTCTACTAATGCTTCAAATTGAAGGTTGTGATCTTTGACGAAACATGTTATTCATGCATGACTAATAAATGCAAAAAAGAAAAAATGAATAAAAAAGAAGACTTCTTAAAATTGCTACAGGCTCGTAATTATTAACCGAAACGGATAGAGCCAATGGAAATTGAAAAGTTTTGTATGTAATTTATGTTGGAGATGCTCAAATCCAGGACTTGATGAGTACAATTATGCATACCTTGCCACATGTTCAAACAGCGATGGTTAGGCCTTCTACCTAACGAAACGAGCATCTCCTTATCTCTTCAAAAGGAGGGGGGAAAAAAATAATGGCACCAAGAGGGAAAGAGTGTCTCTTTCTAAAGTAATTTAGTTGTTCTCAAAATATATACCATACCAAATTTCATAACCTTGTTGTGTAGGTCCACCTACGTGTGACTCGGAAATGTTTGGTAAAATTCAAACTCATTTTGGGAATAGAATAGAGATGTCATATGTTGCCACCATCAGCGACTGAGATGGAATAATCGACACTTTTTTCAAGTGTATTATCATAAGCAAGACACTACACATGCAGGCCAATATTCCGATCAATCCCTATAATGGCACTAGTAAAGCTATAATCATATTTATACTTTAGGGGAAACCTCCCAATCCCTGTTTGAAAAGTTTGAGGTACCAAATTCAAATTTACGACAGTACAAAAAAATCTAGTACTATATCTGAAAATCACAATATTAGTCATTCTAGTTTTTATACATTAGACACACCAATTCTTAAAATAGATTAATTTAATTCATTTGTAAAATTCTCTAAATATTAATATATTAATTTAACAATGAAATAAATTTTGATATCATCTTAAAATATGAATTTAAACATAAATTAATTATATTAATCAATTTATATGATAAAAATTATCTTATTTATATACTGATATTTGATTGATATGAGATTTTTAACAATTTAAATTTAAGGCTTGATGCGAATTATCTAAAGTTTTCTTTTATTTTGAAATATATTTTGAAAATGTATGTATGCAAAAAGGTGGACATAGAATATTAATTCATGAATATTTAGATAATAAGACTGTTTATGGTTACATGTATTTGCCAGCAGTTTGGCGTGCATGAATGTAGGAAAATGAGGAAAGGGGTGCAGTGTTAAAAAGGAAAAAAAAGAGAGAAGGTTGTGGGGGGACTGTTTATAAGATATTGGAGATCTTTATGGGGATCTAAGCCAGGCAGAACACAGAAGCAATCAGATCACGTGGTCCAAGAAACGAACAAAAACAACATCTTTTGAATTCCACAGTGCTAAAAACACCATCGTATCCATGTCACTTTGATTGGCGGATAGTGGTATGAGCAATATAGAGCCGTACGTGCATGGAATTTGAGGAAGTACTATGTGACAGAGAGCATAGATGTCTCCTATCTCTGTATTTTGATCCCATCACGTTGGTTCAACTGAATATTAATCGGTTGCTGTCATTTTTATTTCACTCTACATTTTGTTTAGTGGAGCTCACACACTTGCTGTTCAGGTGTTCAGTGACATTGTAACAACTAATGATCCAAATCCTTTGAACCAGACACTCCAACCCCAGTTGTTATTACTCTCTTTCAATGCTGATTTATAAAGTGGCAATATTAAGAGCATATTTTGTCACTATATACCACTATGTCTCATTTGTCACTCTTCTCCCATTAAATTGAATTTATTAATGCGTGTTGTCTCAATTATGAAATGATTGACATTTCATCAGTCAATTTACGATTGTTTGTAAAAATTCTAATGAGTCTTTATTAAATCTTACTCCCGTTAAAGACAACCCGTCCCTTTTGATATCATGTGCTTTTGAATAACACTATTTTACTACATTAGCATATTATTATTGGTTCGTTGCTCAAGTCATACTTCTGTATCAAGGTAAGTGGTGTAACTCACATGTAATCAATTTATTGAATACTATTCGGTCAATAGAAAATTATCTTTTTTCTCTTCCTCGAGTAAAACAATTGTTTTGTTGTATGTGTAAATACACTCCAAAAAGTATATAAAAATTCGCATTACCCTTTAGTTGTTCAATGCAGTAACTTATAGGGAATGATGGTAGGCTGGTTGATTAAATTGCGTGCAATTAGAAAAAAAATTATTAAAATTATGAAAGATCTTTCTAAAGGATAAAACTTATATACAATTTTTAGAATTGAAATGTTATCTTAATAATGTATATAATAATGTAGATTATTAAGATGAAATTCTAATTTTAATTGAATAATTGTTAATTCATGTGGTGATTTTTTTATCCTTATGAGACTTTTTATTTTAAAAAATTATACTATGTTTCATGTGGTGTATCATATGTGAGTTCATAATCTACTTGACACATTCTAAAAGAGTAGAGATTTTCATGTGACATGACAGTCCAATGTATTTTTAAAAATTAAAATTTTTCACATAAATATTTGTAGTTAAATGGGAACTTAAAAAAAATATAATATATAATAAATGAATAAATTATATGT
>JAMLFT010004057.1:0-20497 GCA_026544285.1 Pachyrhizus erosus | reverse complement strand
TATATATTAAAAAAGGGAATACCACTTAATAAGGAGTTTTAAAGTTAAAGAAAGACTCGAGAAATTTCAACAAGTTATTACTCAAATATGTAAACTTTGTTGTAATAAAAAGGAAACTACTCCTATTTATACTATGGTGTCCTTTAACAATTAAGGTAAGAAATGTTAGTGTTGGTAAGTCATTCCTTGACAAGTCAAGTAGTAATGTCCTATTTAATTGTTGATATATGTGTTTGTGGTGACACTTACAACCCTGACATGCTAGAAAGTGATGTGCATCTTTGTTTGAGTTTATGACATGTTAGAATGTGGTACAACCTTTATTACCATACACATACCCTTTACGAGATGGGTTACCTTCGGCTTGATAACCTAGATGTATGGATGTCGGATGCATATACTTGATGAAAGGGACTTAAGTGCATAAAAGGAAACCAGGTGAGTGAAGATTTCTTAGATAGACACTACATAGGTTGGCCTAAACAAACTAGACAATTTCGCTAAAGGAAGCCATTGGTTAATAGCCCATCAAGCACTAAGTTGAAAGGCGCAAGCACTTGAGTTGATCACAAGAGGATAAACTATTAAGAATCACTTAAGTGTTAGATGTTTGCAAGAGTGAACTATAAAGACGAAAGGTTAATCACTTGAGTGTTAAGCTTTTAGGCATCAAAGTTTAATACAATCGACCATAAAGGTCAAATGAATAACTTAACAATAATTTTGGATTATAAAAAAATCAAATAATTTTTTTGACAAAATTTTTTAAAATGATGAAATAGTTCAAAATATTAGTTCATTTGTTATTTTAAAAAAAAAAAAATAGGACATTTGAATTAATTGTCAATAATGTTAGAAGTTGAAAAGAAAATTAAATATTATTAAGAGTTTCTTTTATTGTTTGTTCATTATCACGTATAATCTCATTTATATTAGAATTAATTAAGTACAATCCATATTAATCTTTCAAAATAAGAGAATGTGAGAAGTTTAAGACAATCTAAGCCATTGTGATTTAATGGCAACAATAAAAAATATAATACAATATTTTTAATGAGAAATATTAATTATGATAGTATTGTTCGTCCTAAATGGTTAAAAGTTTTTTTTGAATTACACATGGTTCGTTTGTCAAGAGGTTCATTTATCTAAATGTTTTTATAATTTTGCTTTAAAGATTAGTCTTGAAAGGAGGAAAGACTTATTCAGTATTAGTTTTGAAGCTACTCCAAGAAGATTACAAGTTTTTCCCTTCGACAAACAAAACAAAATGGAAGACTACCAACTTTTATAACAAAAGGCGTGAATAACATAAAAGTATAAGACAAGATAACGTAACAATGACAATAAGGTACTTGGTTCCAAAAAAAAAAGAAATCATTACTTAATATAAGACCTATGTATTAGAAAAATAGGTAAGTAGAATATTTTAGCAATTCCTATGTGACTAGTTGGTAAAACGTATTAAATGTTACATTTAATGTACTAACACTTACATTTTTCTTTATGAACAAAAGAGAACTTCAATGAATTTCAACATACGTGTTTAAGCTTTACATAGACAAAGATCAATCAAAAAGAAATAATGAACAACTTAGTGTTTTAGTTCTTTGAGAATATTCTTTATAATTTTTAAATTGTTCTTTGAGATTTCATACACTATCTATTTCCTTATTTGTCACCTAGGACGATAGCATTGTGGTTATCCTTTTACTCATCTCACTATGATTTACTTAAAGCCTAGAGAAATTTGATTAAGAATAAATCTTGTTGCAATTACCTAGATGATCAAGTACAAAGAATACTTGAGTAAGTCATAAAAATTTTGATAAAATAACTCTTGTAACAATTTGATATTTTATTTTCAATGATTATATAGTTAATGAAATTCTTGATAAATTGTGAATGATTATACTCCGAAAGTTAACACTACAGTTAAAACTTTTTTGATCTTATAACTTAGAAGTTATTTCTAACTAAGACAAAACACTAACCTACCTTTTTAAAACTGTTTATAATAAGGTTTGTAAAATTTTCTAAAAATATAGTCTAACCTCATTTCTTATAATCTCATTAAATTTTACAATAAAAATATTCAAATATAAATCATATTACTTCAAAATTAATTTAATTCAAAATCAATTTTATCAACATTCATTCAAACACACGTAACTATTAATTTCTAAAAATCACGTCCCATACTCCATGCTACCTATTTAAACTTCCACAAATATACTATCCTTAGGGAGTTCATAAGAAGCTAACTTTAATATTAGACAAATTATAAATATATATATATAGTATTTATAGTATCCTTTAGAAAGAAACACGTCAAACTGGTATTGCTTGATTATCTGGTTAAAATAACTTCATGATTCCATAGGATTAAGATTAAATGAATAGCTACAGAAGTAATTATAACTTTTTTTAAATAAAATTACAAAAAGATCACATAGATAAAATATTTATTGCCCCAACATTTTTTTTTTGAGAAAATTGCCCCAACATATATAATTTAGTAACTATAGTCTTTAAGAAAAGCATAGACTGTTTGAAACCCAAAGGTGTCTTCTACCAGTCAAATTTCATTTCCTGTCTATTTTATACACCACTCTAATCTTTATTTGGAACTTTATATCCGAAGATTTCATTGAGCTCGACTCATTTACATTTATTTAGACAAACTTATTTAAACTACAAGATATAAAACTTTTTAAGGCTTATATTTGTTGTTGTTAATAGAACTCCAATGAAACCAAATTTCTTGTCAGTTAAATCACTAGACGTTGTTGATATTCGTCTTTGTCATTTGAAATCGAAAAAGAAGCAATCACCCATATCTACAGTACTATTTTTTATAATCGTACTTTGAAGAGAAGCCTTGGTGCAATGGTTAACATCTTCAACCTCTTATAATTGATAGTTCCCTCACCCCCTACATGGCGGGAACTTCATATCACCGTTTTGTCCCTTTTTATCTATATAATATAATCATATTTTAGCAATATTATCTAGAGGGAAATTAATCAATCTATCTATCTATGTTATTATTATTATATATATACAATTACAAAGTGCGATTACAGTATCGCAGAACTGTTTACCTCACTCCTGACTACTACTACTACAACGACTACAAATTTCTATGCTGCTGCTATGGGTTCAATATATACAGAACTTTGTATTTAACACGCAAGTGCCCACATATGAACCGCGTCTTTCTATCGTCTAAAAGGCTATAAAGAAATGATAATTTGGCAATGCTCATAGTTTAGATAGAAATGAAGCTTTGCACTTGGCATAGGTGGCTGTGGCAAAGATTCGAACTCCTCTCCAGATGCAGAACCTTTAGAAGATTGTGAAAGATCAACATCATCTTGTCAAAGCAACATCATTTTAACATTAAAGTTGCCCGCCACATCCCATATGCTACGAGCTGCCTCCTAAGTAGCTATTGCTACTGCCAGAACTGCTTAAAACGGCAGGCATGTCACGAACAAGAAACCTGACGCTATGTTTGCCAATATCATCCAATATTTCTATACACTCTTGCAAATCAGCGTCATTCACCAACATAACCCATTCCTCTTCATCATCTAGATACTTGAGCTGGAACAACCCATTTTGTAGTTTGAATCTTGCTGCGACTTCCTCATATAGCCTGAAGCAACCTGCACAACGATCAAACTTGAAACGAATCGTGTCTTCTCTATAGGTGGCTTTGACAATTAATTTTGACCCACTATCAACAACGGTTGATTTGAGGTTGGACTGATTATGGTTCTCAAAGCTCTGAGAACCTGATGAACTGCTATGCATCATTGAACCAGAGCCATTAGATGAGTCTGTCAAGCTTGAGGAAGAAGGGTGGTTAGGTTCAACAACCCCATTGCACCAATCTACACCAATGTCCATCTCATCATCAATCAAGGAATTTGAACACTGGCCAAAAATATTGCGTTTAAATTTTTCTACTCGCAAACCACCCTTGTTCAGATTCTGTTTATCTTGTTCTTTTGCAAGAACAGAACCCAAACAAGCTTGTTCAGGACAATCTTGCACCTTGGTGCAAAGGCTTGCTGTCTGGCATGACCCATCATCGATTGCCATTGATTTTGAATCTTCACTACAATCAACTGAAGAAGCATTGGTTTTCTTCAATTTTCCCTGCAACTTAATTGAAAAACTCACACCTTCACTACAAGGTGCAGGTGGTACTGAGACTGCATCTTGTGTAACAGGCATGGGGTCTTTTATAGTACCTTTCTCAGGAAACAGAAGACTTTTATGTGCATCAATTTCCTGGATGATTGACCCTCCTGCCACTAGTGCCCCCATAGAGGGATCAAACTTCAACCCTCCTTCCACTCCCTGGACAGAGTCAAGCACAGTTTGTATCTTCTTCAGTGATCGATTCACTTTATTAATCTTGCGGGATGGCCACCTTGAAATTCCATGTTGCCTACATATCCTTTTCAGAGTTGTCGGGCAAACTGACCAAAGAAGAAATATTTGTCAAGAACAATTTTGTTTCAATTAACGAGAATTTCCTTTCAGAAATATTGGACATCTTTTTTAGACAACAGAATGGCATTCTTTACTTAAGATAGAATGTTTGTAGTAAATACTATCAAGTAAATTGTTACTAACAAGGATATTGAATTGCACTTTGATTTGAAGCTAGGATACTTCAAGTACCACTTTGTAAAACAACTCTCTTGTATCTTTCAATATAATACTAACAATCGAGTGCTGCTTAAAATTCAAAGGCGCAACAAGCAATCAGCACCATTTAAACAATTCCATCATAAAATACTTGGCGAAATGCATTAATTGTTCTCCATACTAAATATTAACTAGAGAAGAAAAATGAAATTCATGATAGCTTCCAGAAGGTATACAGCTCATTGATGGTTAAGATTAACCAATATAACTCAAACAAGTGCAAATCTGATAAAAACTAACAACACCAGTCATCTTAATTAAGAATAAATAGGCTGGGTCAGTGAATAGACAGAAATTAGCATAAATAATGTCGGAATCTAACCACCAATGCTTTTTGCAGCATCCTTCAGACTACCAGAAAAGTATTGTTGGAGAACACTCAAGCTAACATTCTTCTCTGATGTACTTCTATTTTTCTGGACCTGTCTTTTTGATCCATTTCTTTCCTACACAACAAACAGATGTCTCAGGAAATATTAAAAACTGCTACACCGCCAATAACTTACAAAGTTGATGCATAAACTTTATCAACTTTTTGCTTAATTAGCAGACACCTTTTTAACATAAATGAATGAAGTATGACGGACATTCAGTAATTTTGTTCCCCTGCTCTACTCCACGAGTCACAATCACTTGTAGCAAATGCTTCCTCAGATAGAGCAGCAATTTCACATTTAATTCCACCATTATCACTAATTCACTATAATAGTAAATTATTAACAGACAATCTTTGTAGACAACGTAACCATCAATTCCAGCAGAAAAATATAGGAGTAACATCCCTTGATCATTTTCTTTCAAACAATAGAAGAAACAACCATCACAGCACCACATTCATTGGCCGTGACAAATATAGAAAATAAGGATCTCTGATAATGGGTAGCACTATAAGAAAATTAAGAGTCAGAACTCATGACTTACATGATCCAATGCTTAACAATGCAGTTCCATGTTAAGAATATAAATTATTATTGGGTGGTTACTGATTAGGAAAGTCTTCTTGGTTAAGAAATATATAAATGTTAAGAACTTTAAAATTCTTATTATATACATTAGCTAGCAATTCATTTTAGGAGGAAAATTATTCATATACTTAGACATTAACAAGAAGTGCTATAACAAAGTTAGCAAGATAATAAAATCCATCTACTAGGGTCACAGAATAGCATGTGTACCTGGTTATGAGAAGGCTCAATTTCATTGTCTCTTAGGTTAGTTGCCGTTAATGACATCTTCTTGACAGAATCACAGTCACCATTTATTAATGGCATTTCAGAGTTTCTAGTTGACAAAGGAAAAAAACTGGGGGCGTTTTTCTTTCCAAACCCCACTTGTGAGCTTTCTGTCCCTGATAATTCGACATCTGAAACTGTCCTCAAACTACTACAAATTCTCTGCATGGTACCTGAGAGGTTGTCTAACAAAAGTTGCTGCTCTGAACTCCCTCTCATATTGACAGGCAGAAAGAATTCCAATATGTAATCATCATCATTAGTATAAGTACTCCTTAGCCTAATTGCAACTGAAGCATTCAAATTATACTTGCGCGCATGATGGACAAGTGGATATTCACTAATATCATACATCTTCACATCAGGATAGAAGAAAGGATGATTTGATTGAAGAGCTTTCCCAGCTATACCTTTCCCTTCCTCGAGATGATGTTCCATGCATGCACGGACAAATCCTGCCATTGCTCTATCAGTTATATAGCAAGCAGATTCTTCAATGCACAGTATGCTTTTTCCACTAGAAGTGGAATGACCCCTTTTAATTTGTATCCCTGTAGCTTCACCTCCCGAGCACTCAGTGTAACAACAGGGAATCCATGTCAGTGCCAGCGGTAATCTATGCGCATGACAGACAGATCTTAACACATCAACTATCTCATTCAAAGTAGCTTTTTTGTTGTTTGAAAGACACTGCAAAAGAAGAAATAATATTGTAAGTGGAAAATCCAGATAAAGCCACATTTCAACCCCCGGTCCCCAAATTAATATTGAAGATAATTTAGCTCTGTTTGTATTTTTTCCTTGCCTCTCTATTAAGGTGAGCCAGGTGGGGAAATATCAACAGGCAAAATAAATAAAGTTCACGCAAATACCTGGGGAAGACATCGGAGAGGCTTGGAAGTCCTTAAATTTACAAGCTGCAGAAAGCAGTGATAAATACATTTATTGTTACTATCTTCAACTGTAATATAATGTGCAAATTCATAAATTGTAAAAATAAAGGTTACATTTTGTAAGAAATTGAAGAGTTTGTGCATAGAAAAAGGTAACTTTTCTACATAACTAAGTAATTGAAGAGGGCATCCATAACTTACTTGGCTGAGATACATGATGGTATTCGAAAGATCTTGGCAAAAGTCGAAGAGGTTTCTCAGTCAAAAGAATACAAGATGCACTTTGAAATAACTCAAACACTTAAGTATGTGGTCCAATAAATATAGGATGCATTTGCTCTTTACAGGACAATATAGACTAAAAGTGTAGAATAATATAATATCAACGAATTTTATTTTGTTTTTTTCTCAATTTTATTTTATCAATTAAGGTAGTTTGAAAATATACAAAGAAAACCAATAGAAGCACATTGGAATAAATTGTTAAGAGGCATCTCATGGTGAATAACAATCCTTGAGAATTTGGTCTATAACCAAGCTCAATGGGGTCTTGGCTAGAAGGATAAGGCTTTTGTTGTTGTTTTTGACAAAAATCCCTAGCATACATAGGAAACATGATCACACAATATACATCCATAGAAATTCCTCTACCTGCCTAAGTGCTCCTGACCATGGAGTGATAATATCGAATATACCAAGTATTGACCAATGAACATGTAAATACCTTATCAGCCAAAGTAGAAAATTCTTCATAATAATTTTGTATTACGACATACAAGTCCCGAATGTTGATGTGAGAATATCAAGTCACAAATAATGTAAGACATATCTATCAAACAAATTTCCAAATATATTAATTTGTTTTCTGCCATGTTATGGGCTAAATCTGTGCCTAAATTCCTTCAACCCTTCTTAAACCAAGGCAACCTACTTCTATATATATCTGTAAAAGAAAAGCAATACGTTGAGCATAAGGCAAATTCTTAACTTTATGGCAAAGGCCACCAGGTCAACTACCATCAGACTCGACATGAGATGCAGTGAGACAGGCAACAAATGCAGAAAAGGAAGTAACACTGGAAAAAGAAAAAGATACCTGGAGTGCACGACAAACAATGTCCAATTCTCTGTCAAAATCTGACTTTTCCTTTGTAGTGACAAGCTCCAGTACAGCACAGCATGGAAGTTCAGAGTGAAGATCAAATATGGGAAATGCAATTGATCCGCGAACCTTGTGATTAATTGCATGCTCGAACCTTAAGTACTCATGCATACTGTAATAACCAACATTTGAAGTCCACTCGGGCATTTTTGAGTTAAACACACGACCGGGAAGTCCCAGGAAACAACCAGATTTTCCTTCTGCAGAAAATGTAAATTTCCTGGACACTTCACGATACCCTGCGAGCATTTGATCTAGCAAATAAGGTTGCTCACTCGTGCTTAAGATTAATTGATCACCATGCTTTATGGGTACCCAAACTTGTGCCAATATTCCCCCACCAGCTGATTCCTTGAAAAATGACAGAGCCCTCAGCATTCTCTCATCAAGTGACAAACCAGGTGGCCTGGACATTATATAATTGTCCGTATCAAAGTTATTAAGATGCTGAGAAGAGCCATTAATTTTTAGCTTAGGATTCAAGTTATTTGCTTCATTTGTGTCATTTAAGAAACCAAGTAGGGTGTCCACTTGCTGACACACAACTTTCTCCTCATAAATGAGGGAGCTTTCCATATCACTGTTATTTCTGTCAACTCCAGACATACAGCATTGCCCACAGTTCTGTTGGACTAGATTGAATCCATCGGGCAATGGATATGATAATGGGGCCAGTGATGGAAGTTCATTAGCCAAAATCTGATCAGTTATGGATGGACTGTTGCACAAACCAGCATAAGTATCAAAGTTCATGAGCTCAGATAAGCTATTGGGCATATCCTCTGATATTGAATTGATCATTCTGCCATCTAATGACGTTGATTCCTCCAACTGAGCTCCAGAAGATTGCCAATCCCCAATTACTCTTTCCTTGGCGGAAAAAGGGTATTCCATACTTGGTTGGAGATCAAAATTGATTGAAATTTAACCAATGTGAGAGTCCTTCTGTGTAAAAATTTGCACAAGACATTGCTTCCATGTTCACCAGCATTGTTGAAGTCTGTAAGTTTGTGAACTCAAATTCGCTACCTTTATCATCAAGCAAATTAACATCAGCAAAAAAAACCCCAAATGTAAATTTTCTAAAATCAATAATTAGAAAACCTACACCACCAAAAAAGCAAATAATTGAAAATTGCTGACATTTAAGTACTGCACAAGCACAAGCACATACTCAAGCCAGGACATTCAATCACAACTCAGCTAAAAATATTTTTTAAAAAAAGAAAAATAATAATTTCATGGTTAAAACATTGCTCACTTTAAACTTGCTCTTGCTTACATGGGGAAGAATTCCAGGAAAACAAAATAGAAATCTCCTATCATTATGCATATCTAGTATTTATTGATTACACTGAGCACAGCCGTTGAGTTGATTTAAAGTCCTTTACAATTAGATACATATTAAATATTATTCTAACACCCATCTTATCGATCTTTCTAACTCATTTTCAACAGTTTTCACTGCTAGAAAAAATCCACCACTACACTTCAAATCTAGTCTTTGAAACTAGAGAGCATCCGAATCCATGAATGACAACTTAAAAGGCTGCGGTTCCCATACCTCAAAGCTATGCATCCAAATCCCAAAGAGAATTTCAATGCTCAAAAGAGGCAGAACTGAGCTAGATAAAGAGGAGAAAATAAATTTTAAACATACACCTTTAAAACAACGAACTACTAAAAAAACTAACAAATTTAACTCAATAACAGGGAAATTAGGGATCCCAAAACCTGATTATTAGGGACCTGAGCTTCAAAGGAAGCACAGGGAAACGGCGTAAGATACAAGGGAAAGAAAATTTGTGATGCTCATCAACGGTTGGCACATAGTAAGGATGTTCCAAATTCCAATCCTCGTTATTGTAGATGAAATGTTAACGGGGAAAAAAAAAACAGAAAAGCGAATAGGCAGAAATTTTACAACGAAAATGGGGATTACTAATATATGAACCCTCAAATAGGTCTGGTAGGACACGCAGCGAATCAATTACCGACCTTAAAATCCTCGAGCATGACGAAATCTTGGTCCATAGAATTCAACAAAACAGGGGTAGCTCAGCTCAGCTCAGCTCAGCTCAGCTCAGCTCAGCTCAGCTCAGCCTTGAACTAAACGCAGTGAGAGTTTAAAAATCAAAAATAGAAATAGCAATAAAATAACGGAACGGAAGTGTTGGTTGGAATTTGGAAGGAAGTACCAGAGAAGAGAAGAGAAGAGAAGAGAAGAGAAGAGAAGAGAAGAGAAGGGAAGATGTTGCTAAAAATGGAAAGACGGTTTTCTAGCCGTTTTCACCCTTATACGGCGTCCTTAACTATGCCATTGCGAACTCCTCAGTTTCGATTTGGATGGCATTGGTTAATTCCCTTTTTTTTTTTTTTAAGAATTATAATATTTCAGTGGTTGTTAGTAAGCGTGTAAAAAATTTATTCACTGAAATAAAAATACAGTGCTATCTTTTATTTATTTATAACTAAAAGTAAAAAATCAAATACATGATAAATATAATAATACTTTTTCGAAATATTGAATCACGTCGTAAATTATAATTGGTCTAAATTCTAAATCATAAATTAAAAAATATCAAATTTATTTAAGAGATAAATGAGAAAGTTAATATAATATAAACTTAGTATATGATTCTGATTCTGTCCCTTTTGATTTTAGACATCGCAATCAAAATTCAATCCAAATGAATAAAAATTTGTTTTTTTATTCTCCATTCATTAAACTGGTACTTTGTTTATTTTGTTTATCAAACAGTATGATATCTCTATAGTTGAAAGTCACGAGATTCATTTCCTAGTTAAAATAAGTTTTTTTAAAAAAAATAATTGGTTATATTTTTTAATTATAAAATATATATATATACAAATACTATATATTAATTATATTATACTAAGATAAGATTATAATATATTATTAAAAATTAGATAAATTATATAGAATATTTGACAGTGTATAATTATATCATATATATGATTGTGAAATTATGTCATATCTTTGATTAATCATGTTATGTAGAGTTAAAATAAGTGTTTTAATTAATATATTTGTTAGTTACTGGTTGGAAAGAATAAAAGTGATTGGATTTTGTTTTCTTTAAAAAAAAATTCAAACAAAATGACAATTAATTTCAATATGTTTTATTCTTTTATAAAAACAAAATTGTTTACTATATGGAGAGTAACTTGATTGTCACAAGATAAAATTGTATGATGGTTTGAAATATCTAATTCATGAAGAATGATTTATAACCATGTGATTTTACTAATAATATTTGTCTTTGACTGATATTTTATTATATTTATAATCTTTTTATTTTAAACATTAGTTGACTTTCACAGTATTTATGCAATTAAATATAATTTAGTTGAGCAAGTTTCATGTCTTGAATCAATAATAACAAATAAAACTTATGTTTGAGAATAAAAAAAAAAAATTTTTAAAAAAGACTAATGTGTCATTAATTAAATAAGGGGACAATTTAGAACTTTAAAAAATTAAAAACTAATTAAGAAAAACATTAATAAATCATTATTATATTTTAAATTTATTTTAAAAATATTCTACAAAATAAATTTAAGCAACTAATTTTTAAAATAAAATAAGAAGAAAGTATTTGAAAACAATTTACAAATGTAAAAAATAAATAATTTACTAGCTAAAGTTATTTTAAGAATGTATAAAAACTATACAAAATATAAATTCATTTGGTCAAAATTTAACCTTTTTAATGATTTTTCTTAAATCAAAGATTTTTTTGGATATATATGATTTTATTATTTTTTTAACTTAAATAGACAATATGATTAATTGATTGTGTGATGTAAATCACCATTTAGACAACATCATATCACACAATTAGAGATAAGTACAATCATATCAAGTTTAACCACAAAAAAAAAAATAAAGACTAAAAATATAGACAAAAAATAAATTTTAAAACATTGATTGGTCAAAAAAAATTTAGACTAAAAAAAATCTTAAAAATTTTTAAAAATAAAAATAAAAAATCTTATATTAATTATTAACATGTAAATATTACGTCATTGATCTTTATATAAGACAAGTCATGTTAACATTTAATAACAAAAATTAAAATTATAGACAAAATATAATTTTAAGACTTTAACTAATCAATAAAAAACTTAAAGACCAAAAATATAAATCTTACAATATTTAAAAATTAAAAAATAATAAATTCATTAAAAAAATACTAACTTGTAAGGATACAAGTTCATATTCTTATGATTTTTCTGTGCATAATAGGACATCATATCTTATAATTAAATTGGACTAAATTAATTTAATTTTAAGTTAATATTTTTTTTACAATCATATTTAATAATTGTTGTATTAATTTTTTTCTATATTTTTTTATCACTATTTACACTCATTATATATAAATTAAAAAGAGTAAATATTAATTTATCACATAAGAAAACCAATCAACCATAATATTTATTATCTATCAACATTTTTGAATGTTCAATAATTGTAATAATAAAGATTCAACATAAAAATTCATACATTTATATTAACTCTTAATGCTAGACAAACATTGATAGATTTATTCATAGACATTTTTTTCCACTAATATATATTTAATTTATATTGTTAAAACAATAAAAATATTAAAGTATAAATTAAGTATGATACGAAAAATTAAACATGGTTTGAATAATAATAAAATATTTTATATATTATTTAAATTCAAACTCCTTATACTAAAAAAATTATGCAAAAACAGTTAATAATAAAATGAGAAATAACAATAATAATTATTATTATTATAAATGTCAAATTGATAAAAGAGTATTCCTTTTTACATGTTAAATAATAATATTTTTAAAAAATTGTAGGTATATTCTACAAGAAACAGTCTCACACAAACAAGATAAAAATATTATCATAAGTGGTAAAAAATTTCCTTTAAATATTTAATTCAATTATATGTTCAAATTTTGAATTTAAAACTTTTTAAATATTAATATTATGTTAAACTAATAGAAAACGAGATTTTGTATTTTTTTTTATCAAATTTCAGGTAAACAAGCTGACCTGACTCATTATGCACCTATTGAACTCATAAATTTTAAACCAAGGTGGTTGGATAATAATTATTTCAGACTTGTATTTAATTAACTTAATCTATATATTATATCAAACTAATTGGCTCAACCGATTTGCCTTGGTCTATTTCAACACTCGTGCTAATCTAGATGTCTGACCCAATTCGATTTGTAGATGCAATAATCCTTAATTAACTTGAGATTTTTTTTTTTATGATAACGACAACAAAATTTGGACATAAAATATTGTGTAAAATATATAAAGATTCATTATTAAAAACATTTATAATATATAATTATTTAAACAAGTTGTTTATCTAAAATATATGAGTCTTATAATATCATGTAAATTTAAAATTTTAACACAAAAATTTACTTAAATGTTAAAATAAACTTTTAATTTATTTTTTATTTTTATTTTTTTCGGCTTTTTTACTTGAAAAGTACCTTTTTTAATCAATAAAGATAGTTAAATAACAATATTTATATAAAAAAAACATTACATCAAATGCTCTAATAATTTTTATTGAGTAACGTGTCTTTTTTTTTTAAAAAACAATTCACATCAACGATCAGATTGTAAATGTTCTAAATCGAACCTAGTAGATTTACCCAAAATTTTAATATATTCAAATTTACCAAAGTGCTCTGAATCTCTTAGAATTTCGTTGATGAAAAATCATATCTTAATAATAATTAAAAGGAAATCATTGTATCTATACAAGTGAATCGCAATGACGCAAGAATTAAGAATTGTTTTTAAGTTTTAACAATAGCAAAGCCAGAAATTTTTAAGTTATGATTATTTTTCAACAACTTTTTATTCTCGTTCAGCTGTTTTCATACACTTATTCGATGTAAAAGCTGGTTTTTATTATTGCACCCAATTTCAACAAAAACTAAACACTTACTCAAACTATTTAAATTGCATATACTTTTTACATTAGTCCGGTATAAATACTTAATTTCTAAAAACACACATGGATTTAAAATGTGTGTATTATTTTTATTTATTTTATAATAAAAAGTATTTAAATTTTATAATTAACTATTAACACTCAACTAATCTTTCTTATATTGAATTTGTCCATTTAAAAATAAAATAATTTCAATTACGACAATTTCATTGATGAAAGATGAAATCTTAATCTTTGATTAAAGAGACACAAGGACTAAATTGTTTATTTAAAGTTTCAGCCACTTTTGATAACAAGGAGATTAAATTAATTTACATACTCCTAAATTATATGAAAAATTTAATTAAAAATTTAAATTATTTTTTAATTGAGTAGCTGAAATTATATTTATATTTTAATATTCTGACTTAATTATTATTTAAACAAACTTGGCATAAGTATCGTAACGCGTAATTGTTTGACAGAAAGAGCCGTTGAATGGGACTTGGAATATTGGGATTGACAATTATGGGATTAGGTTCCCTTTTATTTTGGGATTTCTTCTGATCTTATTTATTACAGTATGAATTTCTGCGGCTGCCAACCCAAACAGAGTTGTCAAAACTCCAAAGAGTGGAAAGTTGATGGTTGACGTCGCCAAAGGAGTATTTTAATAGGAAATTTATTTATTTTTAACAAAATCAGATAATAGAAAAATGTCTACTTTAATTTTCTGATATATTTTTCAGATATATATAATAAAAAATAATATATTTCGCGTATATAATATTAAGTGTAGTTTTATTTTTCTATATTCAAATAATGAAATTATTTCGGTTATTACTCAACACCAACCTCGTTAACTAATTAAGCATGTCCAAGCTAATTTGATTTAAATATGTATGTCTTGATTTAAATTGATCAACTTATTCAATGTGTCACATAAATTACCACTTCTTCACAATAATCTTAAAATGCTTTTTATTTTTTATAAAAAACCTTTTATTTATTTTTTTAATACAAAAGAAAGACAAAAGATGTGTAATTATTAAGTAATTGTAATTTTTATATTTCATGTCAATCTTATTTATTTTTAAGCAAGTTTTCTTATAATTCAAGATAGATAAGTCTAAATCAATTAATAAATTATAAAATAAAGTACAATATAAACTCTAGTTAATAAGAAGTCATGGTCTTCATACAAGTCTAAATTAATTAATAAATTTTAAAACAAAGTATAATTTGAACTTTAATTAATAAGAAGTCACGGTCCTTGTGTATCCCTCCTATAAATGAGATCATCCTTGTTAACACCGTAGGAGATAAAACTTGCATATCTTTCCTATTTACCAAGTCAAGATAAAATAATTAGTGACACTTGAGTATAATAGATCAATACACTTTGTCCTTAAATCATCTTAAAGATGTTACACATAAAGGTTATACACATTAAATGTGAATGTTTTGGTCAAGAAACAAATTATATGTGTCAAGCAAAAAACACTTTAAAGAACATGTTTAAACCACATTAAGTTTGATTTTTATGTATTAAGTGTGAAGCCTCTATATAATAGGATTTGAAGCCATCGTGCGAGGGTGCTAAGTGTCTTTTGAGCATACTGAGTATCAAGGTCTCATATGCTAAACATGGATATGTCTACATTAAGAGCAAGTCTCATTAGAGAAAAAATGACATTAACCCTTTTGGATACCAAAGGGTGACAAAATGTTTTAAGTATTAAAGAATAACATGCAAAAGATTAGGTATCATTTTTATTTATGGACAAAATTCCATCATTTCTCATATCTAAAGTGATAAACACCTTTCAGGAAGGGTATAAAAATATGAGATTATGACATAAATAAGAAGGACATTCCTCAAAGAATTGAGCTAAATAGTTTGTTGTAAGACAAAAAAAAGATGCAAGATTAATGTTGAACATGCAAAAGTTAAAAGTTATATATGAATGATAAAACTAAGTTTGACGTCACTCATGCATTCATGTATGAGATATGTTTACACCATTACATTTTTATAACACTCGTTGAAACATCATCTCATTGATTTAGGATTTATTTTTGGGTAATTGTGAACTTTTAATTTTTTATTTTAAAGTGTTATTTTAAAAACAAAACATGTTCGACAAAAACAAAGCTAAAATTATTATTGACACGATTTTAAAACACTATTACATCTATTTTTAAAATTAAGAAAAAAATTTCCAAATTTGATTTTTAGCTCTAGAAAAGTGCATTCTTCTTATATTTGATAATAACCTTATTACCATTGACACCACCACCACCACTACCATCGCATGACATCATCATTATCACCATTGACACCAAAACCAACACCACCAATAGTATCGATGTTGTAACGCCCTATTTTATTTATCTAATTTAATAAGATTTTAATTTTTGTCAAGTATTTTTGTTTTTCATTATAATTAACCGGATAAAATTTAAAACTCTAAATGACAGGGAGTTACAATTTGCAAACACCTAATTATTACTATAACATTCATACAACTTATAATTAAACATAAAAACTCAGTCACAAATATATTGAAAGGGTCAAGAGTACAATTGTATATATATTACATCTAAAAAATATCAATATGTTTATATTAACCAAAAGACAAAAGGATGTTGATGAACTAGGTATTTCTTTAACTTCTAATCCCCTTAGTGACTTTCAATTAGAAAACTCAAAGGGACCTTCTCCCTTTAAAGTTCCTTTTTCTTCTTCTAGATGGTTAATTTTGTTTGGGGTCGAGCTTGTAGAAAGATTTGGATTTTAAGAGGGTTGAGTGCGTCTGCGAGCTGTGGGAATATCAAGTGGGACTCCTGCATGTATGAGTGGCAGCGTCTAGGTCAGGATGACGAGTATGTTTATGTGAGAAAATTGTCCATTAGGTATGACATTGGTGGACATAAAAGCAAATCTCACATATCAAGTGAATGTGTCATCTTCAAATAATGGGTCGTGGGTTCATCTCCCGCCCAAGGGTATAATCGTTAAGTAAAATAGAGGGTGAAATTTTTTCGTCATCTGTATCTGAAAGGTAAGAGGTTGTAGGAGTGAGTCATCTATTTCTTAAATACGCACACAAGTATATCATTCCTAACTATCACTTACTTTCATCTCATCGTAATGTGTCTAATTAAGATTCTAATCATTAGGGTCCTTTGTAGCTTCAATACTCCTATTTTCGAGAAGATTTACACGAGCATGTCAATGAAATTCATGTCTGCATTTTGGGTCGACAATCTAAAATACATATCCTGCCTAGTACTCAATATAGGATGCTTTCAACTGAATCTTCGTAATGCTCCGCTTTATCGGGGATGCCAAGCCGGTTTGTGACACTTTCTTTTCTCCAAGCAGTTCACAACTTCACACCTCATCTACCCCCAAGGACTCACTAGAACTTGCGTACATTCCTCAGATACCTTTTATGGTTATCCCATGCAATATTCATTTTTAATTCTCACTCGTTATGTTTTTTATTCACTTGTCTCTTTTCACTTCCATTCATCAACTCCTTTTTGGTATTTGTTTTGAGCTTAGAGGTAACATTTATGTGATGACTTTATTTCATCTAAATTAATTAATCATCACTTAAGTTCCATTTTACCTCTGTCTAAGTAAATTGCTCAAACTGTCATAATTTTATATCTCATCTTTTACCCTAGTGTTATTTTCTTAAATTCTGTCCACTTGAGACAATCACTTAAGTTATGAGAGCTCATTTACTGTCAGTAAAGACAATTATAACATATAACCATCATCATACCTCATAGAAATAATATCACGGGTCAAATAAATTTACAAGCATTATAACAACATTCATAAGCAAGGTAGTAAGAAGAAGGGTAAAAATGGTATTTCATAAAATTTCATTTGTTATTTGTTTTACTTTCTTTCTCCTATTTCCTTTTCATTCTTCCTTTCTCTCTCCCCTTTCTCTCTCTACTTTCTTTCTCTTATTTTTTTCTCCTTCTTTCTTTCTCTCTATTTTCTTTCCCTACTTATTATCTTTCTCCCATTCTTTTTATTTTTTTCTCTCTCTTCTCTCTTTCTTTCTCTTTCTTCTTTTCTCTCTCTCTTTTTCTTCTCTTTCTCCCTCTCCCTTTCTTCTCTCTCTTTCTTCTTGTCTTTTTTTCTCTCTCTCTCTCCTATCTCGTTCTCTTCTATCTCTCTTTTTCTCTTTCTCATCTTCCCCCTTCTTCTTCTTTTCTCTTCTTCCTTCCTTCACTGCCTTCACTATTTCCCTGTCTCTCCCCAATCAGACTTCCTCCTCCACTCTTTTTGTCAACTCTCGAAGTCTCTCCTGCCTCCTAGGAAGTCATTAAGCTTAACAAAACAGAGAATTGGTTTCGAATTTGTCTTCGTGTTCATTTAGAATTCGATTTTATCCTAATCCTAACCAATTCATACATTTAAGTGACTTGATATAACTTATTTATCATGGACGAAGTTTAGAATTCGCAATCAAATAGTAAAAAAAAATCAAAGAATTCGAAGTTTTAGATAACCATGGCGGACAAAAAAAATTCAAATTCGATGTTTCTAAATTCATCACTAATTTGACTAGTGAAGAATTCAATTATGTTAGGAACATGAATAGAAATGAATTTGCAAAATCAAAATGAAGAATAAATAACTCTTCGTACCTCAATTTCAAATTTTCGACAAAAATTTTAAATTTTCTGGCGAAGCTTCGGCGATGGTTGAAATCATGATTCTCCCCTTCTTTCTCTAAATTATTGGTACCATACGAAAACTTGGAACACAATGAAGCTTTTTGAGTAGGAATTTTGGCAAAATAATTTAGGATTTAGGGCGAATTTGGATGCACAATTTTATATTCTTCGCCTTCTTCGACTTCAATTTATAAAGCTCCTTGGCGCCCTTACTGTGATTATTTTATTCCTAGGTTATAGGCGAATTCGTCTAGCTCAAGAGTAGGGGTTCAAGCTACCATGACGGCTAGCAGGTTGATGGAGCTCGAGGAAGAAGAAACTCAGTCAACAACTTCAATGACAACCTAAGGCTTCCAAGGATAACTTATGTATGTTTTATTTTTATAAATTTATAATGATGGACCTAATAGTCTAACGACACTCCTCCCTTTCACTAACTATTCTCGCTTCCCATGCCTTGTGCTTCAAAACTGCCTCACCCTTTTTTCATTCTCCGTTTTTCTTTTTTGGTTTATTCACTTCCTTGTGGCTTTTATTTTTATTTGGGCTTCTATTTTTGTCCAAGACATCTAGTCTAGCTGGTAACGCATTTTGCTACCAGACTAGGGTCTTGGGTTTGACCTAACCTGCTTTTTTTTTTCTGTTTATATTTTTAAAATTATTATTTTAATTTCTAAAATTTCTATAAATCATTTTATATTTTTCTCTTCCCATTCTTATATTTCCTATCACCAAAATATTTATATCTTTATAAAAATTCATTTATTTTAATTATATATATATTTTATTATTTATGAAATTCTATTTCTAAAATTCCAATTATATCTTTAAATTTCTGTTTCCTTATTTCTATTTTTTTTCTTCTATTTTAATCTATTTTTAAAATTTCTAAATCTATTTCATATCTTTTATTAAAATTAAAATATTCACATACAAGATGTTATATCTCTTGCTTTGATGAAACATATAATCGATTATGCAGTAAAACATAATTGATTATATGTTTTTTTCAAATATTCGTTAGTAAAATTATTGTTCTTGATTTTGTTTTAAAAAAGAATATTTGTTTATACATAAAGATAAAAAATGTAATTTTTATATACTATTCATTTTCATTCTTTTTTTTCATTTAATTAAATAATTTTAATTTAAATATTTCTCTTATATTTTATTATATTTATTCTATATTAAATAACATTAATTTTTACTATATTTTAATAGTATTTCTCTTATTTTTTATTCTCATCTTCTCTTTTTGTTTTCTTTTATTTCCACTACCAAATAGAAATGAAAGTCATAAAAGAGATTATAAATAAGAAATTAGAACCTTCTTATTTAATAACAAACTTAACTTATTTATAGAATTTTATTGGATTTATCATAATGTTTTGGATTGGTCAATGATCACGAGTAAATAATTCATAATTATGGACGATTGTGGATCTTGTTTGTTTTTAATTTTTAGCATAATATGTATTTTTTTTTTCCTTTTTACTGTTTTGTTCTATTACTTTTAATGGTATATATATTAAGACTTACTAATTTTGATATAATCTTAATTAATTATTTGGTCATCCATCATACTGAAATTAATTAATCGAACTACGAGACCAATCATGTGAAGGGTTTAGAAGGATCAATCATATTTTTTTGTCTTTTAATAAATTATTTTTTCTGTTAATTTATATGACGTTTTAAAAAAAATTATTCTAAATTATATATCATTTTATAAAATTAATAAAATTTTAAATATTTGTTTGTATAATATTTTTAGTGAAAATAATTTATATTAAATAATAAATAAAAAAT
>JAMLFT010004056.1:0-20498 GCA_026544285.1 Pachyrhizus erosus | reverse complement strand
AATATAAAGATTCTATTAAATAAATTTAATAAATTAATATAATATATAAAAAATTTCGTAATTAAATATACTAATAAAAAATATTATATTAATATAAAAATCATATTAAAATTTTAAAATTTTAAAAATAAATTATTAATATTAACATAAAGATAAATCATAAAGATATTAAAAACAGTTATATATTATGGTAATTAATAAAATTTTATAAAATAATTTATCAGAATCAAACAAATAAAATATAATAAATAAAAATTATGAGCCATAAAGCATAAATAAAATAACATTATAAAATAAAAATAATAAAATAATTTTTTAAATTTTTATAATATTAAATAGGTTGTTTTTTTTAAAATTTTTTGAAAGGTTTATTTTATTAATAACAAAGGAACATTAAATTATCACTTTTTTCTTCTCTTAGCCACAATCATCTATCCACCACCTATGACTTAATATTAAATAATGAATATTTAAATTTAATTAATTAATTAATTAATGTCCATTAAAAAAGATTGATAATTGAAAGAATATTGTTACGAGTTTCTCATAAATTTTTAACTATAATTAATTAATATATTATAACTCAACTAAAATATACTTTTGTGAAAAAATATTGTATGATTGTAAAATAATAATACAAATTATGTGAAAAATAATTTATTAACTATTAAGTTTAATGATGTAAAATAATGAGAGGACTAAATACAAAAGAAAAAAAATTAGAGACTAATATTGATCAAGCATTTGTTAGGGACTACAAAATAGAAATTAAAATAAAACGAAGGATTATTTTCATAATTTATCTTTTTTGATGATTTTAAAATTACTAGAATAATTAAATTTGTCACATGATATGCAACATCAAACTAGTAATCTATGTGACATCTATGTGACATGCCAAGTCATGTGCTTACATGACATGTTACATTATCGCTTAATCATCCAACTTAATAATAAAGATTAAATCAAAATAAAAAATTTATAGGAGACTAAGATTGAATAAAAAAAATTGAGAGATTAAAAATATAAATTTATATAAAATATTGGACTAAAAAAGTTAATAAACCTAACTTAAAATGTGACATTTATTATTCAATCCTTAAATTAAAACTATATTGATTATGTTTAAAATGAGTTTTTGAAATTATAATGATCAATATCTGAATTTTAAAAAACAACTTAAAATTAGTAATTATAGGATAATTTAGCCCCTAATGTTAAAAATCAATCAATTTAATCTCTTGACCAGGATATAGTCATTTAGTCCCTACTCATCAATCAATTGAATCCTTGATTTTGTTTTACAACAATCGCTTTGGTCACTTATGCCTAGATATCAAATTATACTACACTTATCAAATTCAAGCAACAAATTCACAATACTCATCAAATTGAATAATTAAATTGATTTTATGTATCAAATCCAACTTAGTTGGTTCAACAGTATACATAAATTATTATAAATTATTTTATATTTGAATTTGATTCTTCCTAATAAAAGAAATGATTTATATAAAGTTTTTGTTGGTTTACAGAGATTTTATGTAATGTTAAGAGACCTAAGTGACTAGATATACCAATTTTAAGTATTAAATTGATATACATGCATATATACAAAACATCTAATAAGGCAGTGTATGCGTCAGATCAATCAAATCACAACTCAACAAATAACCTACTGACCCATCCATGTTTTATGTGGGCATCATATTCAATGACTTGAGTCATACTGTGCTTTCGTTCAAGTTCAAAAGCAAAAGCTAATTTGATTTCCCCTTTGAAACGTTTGAGTGGGTTGCAAATTTGTAATGCAAAATATTTTGGCGAACCCAATTATTCAGTACAATTTTCAAGTGGTTAAATTCAGTATAAAATAACCTTGCAAACACTTAAAAACAAATAGAGATGCAAATCCGCAAATACAACCTTAGGATTTATTAGCCTAATATACTAGTCTAGTTAGCACCCCAACCCTGTAAAGAAGTTCTGCACTTATTTTTAGCAAATTAAAGAATTGAAACTTAAGATGCACTGTCCTTTCTTAAGGCATTCCATAAATGTCTACACTCTGAAATCCTTTTTCCCTAACCATCATGTGAACTAGCCTGCAATAAGGTCTCAAGCTCTTTTTGAAATGGATCCTTCACTGTGTCTGGGGAAACATTTGATTATGACATGGATCCTTCACTGTGTCTGGGGAAACATTTGATGTGGGAAGTAGTTGGACTCAGGTTGAATCTCCTTGAAGTCTTCTACTGCATGATGGTTACTATGCCAATCTCTATCTGAAACAAACTGCCTTGCCATGATGGCTGCCCGGTTTTCGGCTATCAATTCGCGCAAAGCAGCACTGCATCTTGTGGAGAGATCAGATGGAGAAAGCCAAGAATCACTTCTTGATGACAGAAGAGAGAGAGCACACCCTCCTGATGATAAGTCTGGAAAACCTCCAACCATTAACACATTGTTTACCATCAAAGAAAGTTACATGTTGAGGTTTTACTTTTATCAACTTCTATACATTATTTATTTCTCAGCACCCTCACTTAAGTGTGAGATTATAAAGGGTAAAACATATGGAGAATTAGATTGCAGACCATATGGATTTCCTTTGAATGCAAATCCAACATGTTGTAATGAAATTCTCTCACATCAAAGTCCAGCTCTTACCTTTAAACAATTTGTTAATTTTGGAAATGATTATCTTCCAATTATTTGGCAGCACTGATAAATTCAAAATATAAAATGACCTTGATGTGAAGTTGAACTTCCATTTGTTTGAATTTTTAGTAAGAGAGTTTTAAAAATATGTCTGAGAATAAAATAAGATTATATTTGGTTACTATCAAAAGTATATTTTAAAAATAAAATTTTACCTTAAAACTCAATTATAGAGAAGCATGACTTAAAATACTTTTACAAACTCAGTTTACTAATTTAAGTTTAATCTAAATTTAAGTTTATAAACTGAGATTCAAACATGCATTAAATTATTCAAGAAAATATACTAGTAATGATTTAGTTAAAAATAATTAATCATTATATTAGATGTCAAATCAGTATGAAGGCCAAGTTAAATTATTTGATTTATTGTAGTCAGCACGATGACTAAAAACAGTTCAAACTTTGACAACAATCTAATTTGTTTGACACTTGATATTATGTTTTACACTGAACAAATATGTAATAAAAAAATTAAATAGGGCCTAAATTAATTAATCCATAATTTATTTTATTTTTGACCATCTTACTGCTAGATGTACGTAAGCAAGTGTTTGAATCACAAATGTAAGAGCTACCATATTAATGAATAACCTAAAATAAAAAAGCTTCTACGGTTTTCTAGTCTTGTTACAAAATTCTGCAAGTTTAAGAGAGAGAACTATTTCCTTAAGGAAAAATGGAAGTTAGTTAAAGATCACATAATCATTTATAATCTTATCAATTTAACTTTTAATACATACCACACGCAGATGATCTATAGATTAGACTTTGATCCCTAATGCTCACAATAAAACATTCGTCCGATATGATATGCTCCCAATATATACGAATGTACCCTTATCCCTACAATGATTTGAAGCATGAACTATCCATAATTCTTCAGCTAGTTATTATTAAAATAACATAATAAGAAATAAATAAAATTTAAAAAGTAATTTGATCCCTAAAAATTAAATTTTTTCATTTTGATTTTATAGATTTTTTTAATTTTAATTATTTTAAACTTTTTTATTTCTTGTCGTTAAATAATGTCGTGTCAATAATTTAATAATCTAATAACTTATTACATCTTTAAAAAATTTGACAAGATAATCATATATGACATTTAACTTTTTTTTTAGTAAAATATTCTTTTAAATTCTTATATATTTAAAATGATTACTGATATTAAATTAGTTAATAAAAAATTTAAAAACATAATTAAACAAAAAAAATTACACATGACTACTATGTCAAATTTTTTGATAATTTGACGAGTCACTAAACTATCAACATTACTATCATGTCATCATTTAAAGGTCAACAAAAATTAATAAAAAAAATTACATGTTAATAGGTACTAAAACTAAAAATAAAAAAAAAATTAAAGAATTACAACAAAAAAAAAATCCTATTTTTTAAATATTAAATTCATATTTAAACCAATAAATAAACAAAAAATATAGTGCACATTCACAACCAATATAGACAGAATATTGAATGATATAAAGTATTCATAACTCAATTAAATTTCAGAACTAAATTTTCTTAAAATTTAAAACAAAAGCACAACTGTAATTGACAGCAAAAGGTGAAGATTTCTTTTCTCCTTTGTGAAATGAAAGAATTGTTTTCCTTTGTAAACAAACTTTTACCAAATTCGCTTGAAATCACATTAGTCTAAAAATTAATTCACCAATCGTTTTATGTATAATGTTTCTCAATTTTGTAAATATTGTAAAAATAATGAAATTTTAAATTACAATTTTCCAAATTTAAACTTAAAATACTCCAAGTGGATCATATAATTTTCAACCGGTTCAAACAACACAAGTACTACTTAATTGCTCCATTCTAGGAAATTTGATGGGGTAGCTGAATTTCTCATGTAACAACTTTTAGTAGCATTATTTATGAACTGAAGAAAGAAAGGACAAATATATAACCACAAACAGTTTTTTTTGGTATAGAAATATACAACCACCTTACAGTTTAATCAATGTGTATACAATTCATTTTTAATTTTTTTTTTTTTTGCATACTCTACAAGTTATTACTATACATATACAGTATTGACTCGAGGCCAATTGGTATATAAGTGGGCATAGTTGTTGCCCAAGAATGGGAGAAAAACTACAAAAGAGTTAATCAAAATAATTAATAATAATAAAAGAAAAACTTATCTCCGGTTATGAATCTCGGCAACAGCTAAAAGGAGCAATCAGTGCATTTTTTATAACATTCATTTTTCAGAGAAATAATTATTTATTTAAAAAAAAAAAGAGTTCTCAAACAATTAACAAAAATAAACAATTATTTCTTCAAAATAGAATCAACATTTACATTTTTACTTGCTAACTATAGACCTTCAACTGGTAAACAGTTCAACTTAATTTTCTAACCCCTTAGACCTTTGAAATATGGAGGCATCATTAAACAAGGGGAGAAATAGGAGTTTAGTTTTGGATGGTATACAGAATAATTCATCGATTCAGAGAGTAAAATATGTCTTCTTGATTGTATAGTCAAACTTTAAACATGTAAAAAGATTTAAGTAATAATAAAATACATGCAGGTACAAATATATGTTTCAATATCCGAATTTCACAAATTTGTTCTATATGTAACATTAGACTCTTCTAATATGTAAGTGTAAAATAAAAAATATCAAACACTGATGAAAAAGTCAATAATTAATATTCTAACATTGGTTTTCTCATCAATGACTAATTTGCTTACTTTATAAACTGTAGAGGAGTCGGATCCGCGTATGTAATATACATTATCATTCTTCACATTTAATCAAGTTCAATGTATAAATCCAATTTTAATAGACTACATTTAATTTAGACTAGCATAAGCATAAAAGACTCATATGACAAGATTAATTAAGTGTTTGGGTAATTAGTTTAATGTCTTTTTGAATAAACTCTTATCATATGAAACTAATGAAATAAAATTGATCATTTAACTTATTGTAATAAATTAAAAAGAATATATTTTGATAAACGACAACAAGAAGCATATCGAAATAAGGTAAAAAAAAGTGTTTATAAAATTTATAAGTTCAGATAAACTCCTTGTAAACTCTTTCAAATGCCCCCTAAATAATAAAGAGGAGAGAATGCTGCATCCAAATATCATAATAAAAAATTGAAAATTATCATTTCACACCCCAAGAAGTATATAGTATATAGAGCTTCAGATTTTAAAAAAATTGTTCAATTAGATAAATTACACTACAATCGAATAACAATGTTAGCATATAACATATACCATTAACAATTTATTATTTTATCATATCGTTAATGTTATTGATAAGATAATTATGTGTAATTTTTTTATAAATCATATTATTAACCTCTCATCCACTAATCTAATATCATTAATTGGTCTGATTAGATAAAGATTTAAAAATTACGTATAACTATTCTGTGAGATTATTAACCGGATAAGTTAATGAATTTTCAAAAGTATAATTATGTAATTAATTAATATTGTTACTTGATCACAAAGTTTAAAACAACAAATTTTAAAATTTACAAGGATTGAAACAACAAAAAAAATATTTTAAAGACTAAAAACTAAAAATATCATATTTTATAATCAAATTATTATTTAAGTCTAAAATAATGAAAATAATTTTTTATTATTTCATATTTTTATTTTCTATTTTCAACTTTCTTAAACAAATTTAACATAAGAAAAAAAAAACAGAAAACATTTTTTTAAATCAAATATCCCCATGAGAAAGAAAAAGAAAAGAAAGGGATAACAAATGATGCAGATACTGTAAAATTTAGAAAAGGTAAATAAACCAACACAATTTACCTTGTGAATAATTCCTTGCAACAGAATCATGGGAGCTCTTTCTTCTTCTCTCATTGTGACCTGCTAGTCTCCTCCTACAACTCCTCTTTGAATCATCAAACTCTGACACCACATGAAACCTAAATATCCAATCCCCGCCACCATATTTTCTAGATTAAATATCTCATTTAATTTAATAAATGAACTAACCCTAAAACATTAATTAATTACAAAAAAAATAAATAACAGTGTGCATTAACAATAATACAAAGATATATACTGTATTAAGTAAAAAAAAATGTATTAGACATTAACTTATTTTCACAAACACTCTAAAGGTAAACTCATTTGGACCATTCATGAAAAACATACAGGATTATAGAATCATTCTTCCAATGACATAAAAATTAACAAATATATTATCAAGAAAACGATAACTTTCACTTGTACAAATTACAAAATCTAAACTCTTGAGTAAATTCATTTTCATTTGAACCACTAAAAAATGTTACAGAAAGATTAAATTCAAACAACTGGAGTCTGCAAAGAAAAGAAAAGAAAATGAAAGGTTTTCACATTTTTATTCTTCGGAAATTCATACACTGACAATCAGAACAGAAAAAAAAAAAAGGGAGAAAATCATAACAAAGCAAGGTAGAGTAAGCACAAGTCTCATATATTATTCTTTCGACACAGTCACAAAAAAATAATGCATACATACACTGAGAAAACAATACTTTTTAGCCTTTCCTAAAAAAACCGAATACTTTTATTCTTTACACAACACAAATTTAAACTCTTAAATTTACTGAAACATTATTTAAAAAAAAAAAAGTCACTGTCAGGGGGATATATCATCAGTCACCACTCTTCGGATACGGTGACAAAAAAAATTAACACAAATATATTATCAAGAAAACTACAACGTTTTTCAAATTACAAATCTGAACTCAGTAAATTTATTTTCATTTAAACGCCTAAAAAATGTTATAATAAGATTAAATTCAAAGAAAAAAGTCAGTAAAATTAAAGATTTCCACATTTTTATTCTTCCGATACTGACTGTGATAATTAAAAAAAAAAGTAAAAATAATAACAATGCAAGGTAGAATATATACATAAGAATAACTTGTGAGATTTGTAAAGAATGCACAGGAATCATATATATTATTCTTTGGACAGTCACAGCATAATAATACAAATATATACTAAGAAAACGATACTTTTAACCTTTATACAACACAAAAATTTAAACTCTTAAATTCATTCAAACAATTAAAACTAAAAAAAGTTACGGAAAGACTGAACTCAAACCAGTCAGTAAAAGGTTTGTAAGATCAAAGAATATCACAACTTCATTCTTCAGATTCCCAGAAAGTCATAACAAAAAACCATATGAGAAAAGCAAGTAAATCACTTTACGTGCGTACTTAATTTACCTCACTCAGAAAAAGAAACACTTATTTTGCTGAGAGAAATCTTGAAAAGAAAAAACAACAAAAATATCGATTCCACCATAGTGAAATTCCTTACTATATTTCTAAAAGAAAAACATTAGGCCAGTACGCACTCTATGGACATATATTATCACAAGGTTTTAAATTGTGTTGCGAACACTAAAAGAAATTACAGACAAAATAAATTCGTCTGGTGCAGTTATAACTAGAGTTGCGATACACGGATCATAAAAATCTCGATGTTGCAACTAAAATTTTGGTTAAAAACACAGATAAACTTAGTATCATCAAACTTAAAATGTTTTTTATTTTTATAAATATTAAAAAAATCATCTGTAGTCTTTATATTTTTAAATATTAAATTCGAGTCTCGTATTTTATAAAATATATAATTATACATTCTTGTTAACAATTTTAGTCTCTCTGACTGTGTTTTTGATCTGGTTAGTCCTGATTCGCACGAAATTAACCTTATATCCCTTGAAAAATGAATTGATTGATTTACGTCAAATTCATTTGAACATAGTTTATAAAATGAAAAAATAAAAACAAAATTTTCAATATTGAGATAAATTAGTATTATTTGAGAAAATAATAATAGAGGTGAAGAAGACCTGCTACACTGCTGACAGAATCTCTGCTCCATGCCTAAGACCACAACTTTCGGAGCCTTGGAGTGCATCTCACACACCTTGTGCCTCCGGTGGTAGTCCTTCGCGTTCAGCAGCGCCACGTGGCATCCTTCCACCTGACACCTCGGCACCGTCGCCGCCGTGAAGCCCACCGCCTTGACCGTCGCCCCGGCGCCGGTGCACCCCTTCCCTCTCTTATCCCCCAGCACCAACCCACCCCCAAAAGTAGCACCACCAGAACCGCCAACACTCCCACTCCCACTCCCACTCCCACTCCCACTAGCATCCTCGAAGTAATGCCTCTTCCCCAGCTTCAAACACATGAGGTGTGGGTCCGGGTGCACGTGGGTCCCATCTCCACCGTACGGATGCTGCTGCTGACGGTGACGCAAAACGCCACCGTTTTGTGGGAGGAACATGAGGGCGTTGGCCAGCCCCGCCGCCTCGTGACGGTTCTCCGCCGCCGCAGTCAAGTTGAAGGCGTTGACCAGCCTGCTGTTCTGATTATTATTATTAATAATATTATTATTAGATGTGGTGGTGGTGGTGGTTGCCGTCGTTGTGGTGGGGGTTTCCCATGAATCCCAAAGGAAAGTGTTAGTGTTAGTGTTTGCATTCTGGTGTCTGTTGCCGAGGCAGAACATGTTCCCTCCGAATTCCATCTCTATGAGACTATGAGTGTTTGAGAATAAGAAAGAGTTAAAGTTGAAGAGAGACAGCTTGTGAAATACGGAAGCTATGGGAATAGGGGTAGGGTGGTGATGATGGAGTTGGAACAGAAGTGGAAGAGGGGAAGGAGCATTTCTGAGTGAGATCCTTTGTTGGTGTGAAAAAAGGAAAGAGAGGAAGAGAGAGAGGGTTGGGAATGGGAGGTGCAGGTATTTTTCTTTGTTTTGGTACAATGGAGGGGGTTTAAAGTACCCTAATGAGAAAAAGCTGCAAGGGCTAGTGATTCCTAAAGAGAGAGAGAGAGAGTGAATGGGTGGAGTGCTCCTGAGACCACACGTAAGAGGAAAATGATAGTAAACGGATCCAAGTTAAAGGAAGAGAGAGAGAGAGAGAGAGAGAAAGGAGTGATTAGACACAAGCGGATCACAGAGGCCTCTCCCCACAGATATTATGGAACTGGGTTTCGCGGCTGAAAAGAAAATCATAAATTGCAAGATACTGTGTATGTTAATTATATTTTTTTACTCTATAAATATTTTTAAATAAGTTTTTCAGCTTGTATTATTTTTATTTTTGTTTTTCTAATAGCTGTAGTTTTAATTACGTTAATCGATAATTTTATCAGTCAATCATTAAGTAACTTGTTTATTGTTGAAGAAGTAGTTCATTGGAAGAAGTAATGTGTAATTTTCTTTTATAAATTATGTTTTTAATTTTTTTATTTAAATTAATTGGTAAAAGATTAAAAATATAAATTATCAAAAATATTTATATGTAGTTGTTTTATCAAATTTTTCAAATGATATAACGAGTAATTAAATTATTAAAATAATTGTCATATCATTAATTAAAATTATCATTTGACGATAAATACTGAAATTATTATTAAAAAACAAATTTAAAAATTAAAAATACTAAAAATTTTGTTTAGAGACTAAAAGTGATATTTGTAAAAAATTTAAGAGACCAAAAATATAATTCAGATATATTAGTTTAATTTTTTTACTACAAATAAGGATAAATCTTATAACATTGAATTGTATTTTTATGTTTTATATATATAATTTTATAATTCTAATCTTTTAATTTTTAATGGCATAAATTAAGTTATTTATGAGATATTATAATTGTGTAATTTTGTTTATTATATCAAATTTTCCTTAAATATTTTTAAAAAATTAGAGGAATAAAAAATGCATTTAAATCTAGTCAACAAATATGTCAAACAACACACATTATTAATACATCATTATTTAATGACACATCAATCAAATTTACTAAACATCTAATAAAAAGATTTATAAAAAAATAAAAATTACACAATTGTAATACTTAAAAAAAACTTATTTTACATAATCTGAATTTAAGATTAAAATACACAACTACATACTTAAGATAGAGACAAAAAGATAATTAAGTTTGCTTATAAAAATTTCATAATGAAAAATATTAGATAAATACATATTTATAATTTAAATTTAGTGATATACATTTTATATTTATATAAAAATATTATTAAAATTAAAGTATATTTTATAATTTTGAATGTTTATTTTAGAAAATGAGACTTTACTCATTTTACTCTTAATTAATTTATCTATTATTTTCTCTCTCTTTCCTTTTTACATAATAATTTTACGTACTTATTAAATTGAGATTAGTTTTTTTTTTAAGATTTCATATTTTATCAAATTTGTATTATTGATATTATAAGTACTTATTATTTTCAATTTCAAATTCAATCCAATTAATAACTTGTATTGTCTTTAAAATTGAGATTACTTTTTTTTTAGATTTCATATTGTTTTTAAAATTATATTATTATTATTATTATAAGTGTGTTGTTATTTTCAAAATCAATCCAATTAACAAATTTTATTGTCTTTGAAATATTGTTGTTACTCCCTCCGTTCCTTTTTAATTGTTGAATTTTTGGCAAAAAAAACTTTTATATATCTATCATTATCAAACTTCAAGGTAACATTAATTATTCTTTGTCAATTATAAAATAGAATAACCATAAAGTCATAGACATACAAAACCATAAAATTGAAAACAATAAAGTAGAGGTCTAAGTTTTTCTTCTCGCATCATCATCACGATTTTGTAGAGGTTCACCTACAAGGTGACATTCAACCCAAACACACACCAAACAAATAGATGGGGAGTGAACCTCATCTCACAATACATTTAAAGCTTAAAAAAGAAAAAATACATAAAGAAGGATAAGAGACATTTATGTACAACTTTTTCAAACAAACATGTCATGTCCAATCAAATATTCCATACACATAAGCACACATCCAAAATTATGCACATTTGACTCATGAACTTGTATGCATGTGTTATCATATCAAAAACACTTTGTGAAGTAACTCAAGAGTTTGCGTAGTCAACAAATTGTCTCACCATGGACAATTTATCATTATCACTCTTACCAAATTGACACCTTTTGTGGCACATTAAGGTGTTTTAGCATTGCAAAGATACTTTAATCCATGGGATCAACATAGGCACAAAGTAGATTCCAAATTGTTACACCCTATGTTCACAGTCATACACCAACTCATTTATAACCTTTCTAGTTGGATTCATAAACAAACTTCAAAACACATATCCACAACATGATAGATGATTAACAAACAATATGTACATGATTTATTTACAAAATTCCTTAGAGATTCCTATCTAATGAGGACTAAGTTTTCTTAATGTTTTGCCATACATATATATACCATGTATATTACATTCACGTATATTTGTAGGCATTATACATTCAATCATAATATTAGTCATAGACACATCCATTCATTAAGATTTTTAAAACAGTCATATTTTTTCCTACTCTATTATGACCTTCATTGATAGTAAAATCATATCTAGTTGATTCTTGTATTATTAAAAAGAAAAATCAATTATATGCAACTTCTATATGGACCTCCAAATCTAGTTTAATTGTTTACTATGTCTAAAATCAAAAGAAATATGAATTTGTTACCTAATTATCACAACTCAAGCTTTGCTCACTAATTTGATCATATATTAAGTTTTACACATTATTTTTAAATGAGACCAAAGACCTTAATTAACTAACATCCAAGGTTGAAACTCTTAGCAGACCACAATGTCAATTTCCATTGTTTTCCATTTAATTTTTTTGTTTAAAGTTGAAAAATCTTGTCAAGAAAATCAGCATGAACGTAGTGAAACTAAACATGATCATGCTTCACAAATTTACAAAAATTGGAAGTGAAAACCTCATAAACCGAGCACAACCATGCTTTTTAACAGGGTCATGCTCTTTCAAATTACACAAATACAAAACTAAAAAGAAAAAGAAAGTGAACATGGGCATGCTCATTAACTCGTCAATTGCAAATTTGTGATTTTTCTCAATTATTTTTTCTCAAAGTGTCCTATACTCTTTCAAAACTCGTTTTAAGTTCAAATATCACAAAACCCACATACTAACAATGAATCAAACACATTCAACATCAATTTTCAAATTCAATTTCAATAGCACTAAATGAGCAAAACATCAAGAACATCCCACAATCATAGTTTGCTAAATCATATAAAAAATCAAGCGTTTTAAGATATTCTTAACCTAACCAAGAATTTAAACCCTCCATAAACATAAACCTAAGATCATACTTGTAAGGTCCCTTTTTATCTATTTTAATTTCTAGAAAATCTTTTCAATTATTTTGTTTTGGATAAATTTTAAAACTTAATTTTCGCTAGGGGTTACAATTTAAGAGAAACTAAATATCGTTATTATTCTTCATCAACTTAATTTCAATTATACAACAACTCAGACTGTCATATATGAAAAAATAAGTCATAACTGTAAGTATTACATATCCAAAATATATGTTTAACACTCAAAACATTAAGATTGAGGACAACAGACAATTATATATATTCTTTTCCTAATTTCCTAGTCAGAACAATCAAGGGATCTTCTTCTTCTGAGGATTCCTCTCTTCTTGTTGGAATTGAACCAGTATATGAGTTTTGACATGGAGGTGGTTGAGCGCGTCGAGAAGTTGTTAGAATGTCAGGTGGTATCTCCATATATCTAGGTAGCTAGGTTTAAGATAATACCACTAGTAGATCTACGTGATAGAATTGTCATAAAACTATGATGTTTGGATGTCCAAAATATGAATCTAACATAGCCCACGAAAATATCTTCTCCGGTAGTCAAGTCTTGAGTCCATCCATCCTCAAAGGGTATTATCATAAAGTGGAATAGGAGTTGAAACTCATTCACCATCTGTATCTGAAATGTTGGGGATTGTAGGAGTGAAACATCCATCCTTAGTCATACACACATAATACACAATATTTCTATCTATCATATGTTCTCATCTCACTATAATGTGCCTAATAGGGATTCTATTCGATTTAGGGCCCTTTGTAACCTCCATCACTATTATCTCTAGGAGGACTTACATAAGCGTGTCAACAATAATCTAAGTTTGCATTTTGCATTGATGATCAAGAGTACATATCCTGTCTAGTACTAGTTTAGGATACTTCCAACCAATCTTGGTAATGCTTCACTTTGTCAAGGATGTCAAGCTGGTTTTGTGACACCCTCTTCATTTTGAGTAGCTCACAAGTTGACACCTTATCTATCCCCAAGGACTTACCAAAGCCTGTGTACATTCCTCAGGTACCTTTTGTGGTCAACCTATGCAATCTTCATTCTTATTTTTCACTCGTTAGGTATTCTCATTCGTTTTACTTTATTCTTCTATAATCTTTAAGTTTTCTCGATATTGACTTTCATTTCATCAGCATAGTCTTGCAATTGCTCTATTTCATTCTCACTTTCAATAACCAATCTCAGTTTCATTCAATTTTTATCTGAGTAAATTCTCAGTTCATCTTGTACCCTAGGATTATTTCTATCATTTATTGTTTAACTAAGATAGTTGTCAATATCTTATAAATCACTCTATTATCAGTAGAGGTAATAATGTTTCACTTCTACTATACAAATGGACAATAAAATATCAATAGATCATATAGGAATAACGATATTATAGTTGAACAAAATTTCAAACAACATAACACATATTTTAATCAAGATAACAATAAAGGACAAAATTATTTTTTAAAATACTTTTATCTTTATTTTCTTTCCTTCTTTTCTTTCTTTCTTCCTTTGCCTCTACAACTTTCTATCTCTATATTTATTATTCTAATTCATTTTATTTTAGTTGAAATATTTTTTTTTTCTATTTACACCTCCATGTTTACTATTCACACCTTATTATCACTATTTACACCCATCTCTCTTCCTTATTCTTCTTCTCAGATCATCTCCCTCCTATTCTCAAATTTTTGAATTTTCTTCAAAACCAAGATTTCACTCGAATTGGTACAATAGAACTACTCTACTACTTTTGTCTAATGACTTTTAATACCAATCAAAAGTTAAGATTGAATAAAACACATAAATTATTTGGAACATCAAATCATTATCCATGGCTGACAAAGAAGAAATTGAATTTTGATTTCAACATATTCCTACCAGTTATGATTGATTTGAGGGTCAGTTTAACACTTCCTATCATTTGAAATGAGTTAGCAGTTAAAATAAGAATTATTGAAAAATCCTCCTAATGGTTCTCAAGCTTCTCTCTTCTCAGAACTTCCCCAAAAACCTTTATTATATACTTTCTTATAGTGTTGTTGTATACTTTTTTTTCAATGGCTATTGTATACTTTTTTCAAAGGCTGTTGTATATTTTTTCAATGGTAGTTGTGTACTTTTTTCCATTGTTGTTGTCTCACCCCCACTTCATCTTCTTCCTCTAACTCACCCTCCTCTCTCTCAATGTCTCCTTCTTCCTCTCCTTACTCTTTTTTTTCTTCCCTTCGATCCATTTCTCTTCCTCTTCTCTTTTCCCACTCTATCTATTCTTCTCCTCTACCAAAAACTCAGCTATCTCCAAAACCAATAAATTTTCAAATTTCACTACCTAATTTGATTCCACCTCAATCCTAACAAATTTCCATTTTAACTAACTAGTAACATTTGATACTTACTTGGAATAAGGTTTCGAATTAAAATTCAATCAAAAACCAGAGGAATTTACAGGCCTTACAACCATGGCAGCTTGGAGGAATTATTAACTCGATTTTGCTTAATTCATCACTAATTTGGCTAAATAAGTATTCGTACATATGCAAAAAAATTTCAACAATAATTCTATAAGATTAAAAAGAAGAATAAATGACTTCTCCTACCTGTTTTGAAGTTTTCCAACAAAGTTTATGAGAACTCCGACGAGACTCTAGCGACCAATCAAAAACGCGATTTCTTAATCTTTCTGACTAATTTCTTGAGCAAAAATGAAGTTGAGGCTATTTCGAATCTATCTAGGTGGAAATAAACGAATGAAAACTTGTATTCAATGAGAATTGGGTGCCCAATTTTCTTTTTCTATGTTTCCTTCATCTTCACTTTATAGAGCCCCTTGCTACCTTTGTTGTGAATATTTTTATTCCTGGGTTATAGGAAAATTTGTCTGGCTCAGGAGTAGGGGTGCAGACTACCATGGCGGCTAGCAGGTTGATGGAGCTCGAGGAGAAAGAAGCTCACTCAGCAGCTTCAATGGCGGCAAGTGTTTTCTTGAAATCACTCATATTATTTTTATTTGTATAAGTTTTCAATGATGGGCCTAGCGGTCAAATGACAATCACTACTTCCCATTTCTCTTTGCGCCCCAGGTCACATCTTCGAACCTATCCTCCCACACATTTTTCTTAATACGCTCTTTTATTCGTCCTATTCCTCCTAACTCTCCTTATATACATTTGTTTTTCTTTTCAATTGCCATAAGCTTCCCTAGCTCAATTGGCAAGCCTTTTTCTCCCCTAAAGGGCTTGGGTTCTAACCTAGCCTTGCCTCTTTTTATTTTCCTTTTCTATTCCTTATTTTCCTTTTCTTTTTATTTTCTGTTTTAAAATTTGAAAATTATTATTTTTTATTTTTGATTTTTTCTAAAAATCCTATAATATTAGTAAATATTTTTCTGAAATATTTATAATTCTATTTATTTTAATTTATTTTGATATATATATATATTCTAATTTCTTATTTCTAAAATTCAAATTACTTTATCTTTCTTATTTCTATTTTTATTTAAAAATTTATAATTCTATTTCCTATCTCAAAATCAAAATATTCATATTTACATTTATTATTTTTCAATTTATCTAAACTGTTTTACTAAAAATATTTTCTCTTAATTTTATAATTTTTTCTCTTCCATAATATCTCTTTGGATAATATTTTCTAAGAAAAAATAAAATTATAAATTTAAATTTAATTAAACTAAAATATTTAAATGGTAAAAGGTAAATTTATACTTAAAGCTATTTTTCTAAATATAATTTAATTATTTGAAAGTAGGATGTTACAATCCTATCTACTTGTGGCTCATTGTCATTCATACAAGAGAAAAGACAAAAAGAACCCATTTCCTATTATCTAAAAAACATGAGTCCTAAAAGCAAGGAACAACGGTGTTAATGTTTCCCATTCCTCTCACTCCTCAACACGTTGCTCTAGCATAATATAATCTTTAAGAGGGCAAAAAGAGGGATGAAAATAAGGGTTACATTTTTAAGAGAAACCTAAGTTAGATTTCTATTAGAAAAGTTGGGCTCACGGAGACTAAAACCCAACATAAAAGTAAAAAAAAAAAACTTTCAACATATTGTAACCACAAAATCCCTTTTATTTTCTAAAAACTCATTTTCTCACTTTCAAGTCCAACACATATTCTCAAATTATTTATTTTAATTAAAAATGACAAAATAACATATTTAATAATTACTAATATATTTATATAATTAAAAAGAAAAAACCAATGTGTTACACTTCTCATGCTCTTAACATTGATATCACATTAATTTACACAAGACACCATCACATCTTTTTCATCAAACATCATTAGAACACATACACATGACATTCATGTCACAACCACATAGGTTAAACATGTTGATCATAAGGTGTTCATGCAAATCTAATGCCTTTAAACTTTACTGTGTATGTTATATGGTATCAATTATAACTCTTAAAGTAGTATAGCAACATATGTGTTTACTCATAAGAAGCATCATAAACGTTAATGTCTTCAGTATAAACTATCCTACAATAAAATTATATCCAACTAATAACTAGTCGTAGTTACCCAACTTTTAAAGTACACCTTAATCCTATGGGATTATCATAGGCTATTAGGATTTCCACACCAAGTCTTTAAAACCGTCAAGGTTTAAGCTAAACTTGCCATAATCCCGATCATCGAACTCATGTCTATTTCACACTAATTCAAGACTCAATGCAAATTATACATATCACATTTTAAAGTAAACATTAGTCTCACTAGACATCTAATTGCACACAATAAGCCTATTTTTGCCCATTAAAAGCTAGGTCACTCACTATTGAGATGTCACTTGCGTCCATTCTTACTATTTCATAGGCTAGGTTGTTTGTCTGAATTGCATCTAGTAACATCCACAATTTTGACTCCAAGACTCGTGCATTATAGATTCACAAGTTCATAAGAAAACTTATTGTCAAGCTCTCATGGATTTCATTCATTCATCATAGCACGTCTAAGAATATATGCTCACATATGTATATACTTGTGTGACTATGACATTTGTTGAGTGTAATCATAATATTTAGAGTTATATTAAACTTATAGGTTGATATTTATCTTATTTAAACGTTAAGATAATTATCTAAAACTTCTATATTGACGTCAAGATCTAGTTTTATCATTTATTATGCCTACAATTAAGGAAGACATGAATTCGTTGTCTAATCTTTATAGCTCAATCTTCGCTTACTAAAATGATTATATATTAAATTATAGACATTATTTTTAGGTAAGACCAAAGCCATTGGTTAATTAATATTTAGGATTACATTTCTTATAAGATATCTGAGGCTTATTTGGTCTCTAAAATTCTTTTAGCAAACCAAATTTTCTCATCATAACTTCACCCAACATGCAGCCCAATTTTTGATTGAGCAAATTTAATTTGCTCAACGTGGTAACTCCTTGCACATCATGATAAACATATTGAAAGGCTCATAGATAAGTCTAAACATAATTTCAATCACTGCAAGGTAAAATATATAAATTAAAGTCACGTCTCTTTAATTTTATAACTAATCATCAAAGTCCTAATCTCAAGAACACATAAAGAGAAAACCCCAAGTAATCATTTCTAGTGACAACGAATACATATGGGTTAAAGTACAAACTAACCAACTAAATTTGGAATGTGTGGGATTCAAGAGAAATTTATATAAGAGGGTCATGTTTGTGTTTGTAATCTGATTGTTTGTGAGGTAAAGGACTCACTCGTGTTCGGGTATGACAGACAACGATGAAATGAATTACTACTCCAAACGCTAACAAAGTGGAAATAAAGGATTCTGGAAAAGAGATCCTCTATGGATGTTTTACCAGTTTTTTGTGGTAATATGAGAGTTAGATTTCATCAAATCACTACTTTGAGTTTTAATCTTTTATTATCTAGAAAAGAATATATTAGGTTTTTATTTTATATTGTATTATTCTATTAAAAGGTGATTGAGATTATTACATTTTGAATTTTAATAATACTTATATGTATTTGCATGGGTAAATTATAATAGTTTGATGATGAAAATAGGGATGTTTAAGTGAGCTTTTGTTATGTTTCAAAGATATTATTGAAAAATAAATATTTTATTTTATTTACTTCTTTAAGAATGATGTTTTTTTATTTTTTTATAGATGAAATTATGAATATGCAAACTAAACTTTTTTATAATTTAGAGATTTATCAATTTATGATGTTTTTCACTATACATGATTTTATTAAGATTAACTGTATTATCAAATACTTTTAAACTAATGATGAGTTAACGATGGTAAATATTATTTTGGAACTTTTCAAGTTATGTAGTTTTATTTGAAAATTAAAAGGTGAGAATCAATTCTTTATGTAATTAAAGTTTATTTTTAATTGTCAAAGTTTTAAATTGTTCCACAAATTTCTAAAATAGTAAGAAATTCATTATAAAAATTAAGGATGTTACAAGTATTGTGTTAATTGTACATTCAAAGTAGAAAAAAGAAATAAAAATTATTTAATTGAAAGGAAAATGAGAGTCTTACTTCTCAAATTGTATATTTTTATTTTGTAATATACAAATAAGTATATTAATAACTAAAATTTTAAATTAAATTAAATTAAAATTAAATAATCATATTTTAGAAAAAAAAATAAAAAGTAAAATTAAATACTTAACCTAGAAGAAGTCGCATAACTTACTAAGAAAGAGAATAGTGACTCTTATTTATAATATTATTTATAATATTGAGTAAATGCAGGCATAAATTTTAAATGTAAAGTAGTTTTTTCTTTTTCCCTAAGAGATTAATAATAATCCTTATAATAAGGAGAGCAAGAAGAGATAAAGAATGAAAAAAGGATTAAACATATTATTTGAGTATTAAAATCATTATTTACAAATCATGAAATACAATTTAGTTATCTAACAGGATAGTAGCACTAGTATTTTTTTATGTGATGATGTTTCATGTTCTTGTTCCACCAGTTTTCCTATGCACCAAACAAAGTGGTAGAGAGAGTTTCGCAACCAGAGTAAGATCAAAATATATATATATGGAAAAAATCGTACATTGACTGAAGCTGTATCTTTTAACTTAACAAGTACCATCTGATCTAACATTTTCCTACGTAAAAGAAAATCGATTTGGTTCTTCAAGGTTGTATGTGAATTCAAGTCATGAAAGCAACTTAGCTACAAATAGTACGACTTTTGGTATATGAGGCAGCACGTTTTCCATGACAGCTAAAAAATCGAACGACTGCTCTAATTATATAACCACTCTCTACATTTCCTTCATAGCTTTGTAGTTACGACTTAAGATGGAGTTGACTAAGGTCATTTTCAATGGGGATTTTTATGGCTTATGTGATGTAATAGAAGAGATGAAAAATGAAAAGAGAATGAAAATATGGATGTTTGATTGAATGAAAACGAAGTAAACTTTTTTAAAAATATATGTGAATTCTTTCTTAATTTTTATTTTTTTTATGTTTAAATTTTTTTTACAAACACGTGCATGTATCCATTATATATATATATATATATATAACTAACCATGTT
>JAMLFT010004055.1:0-20503 GCA_026544285.1 Pachyrhizus erosus | reverse complement strand
CATTGCTTGAAGAAGATATGATTTATATTTAGTATTATTAGGTTACAAATTAAATTTTGTTTTAATAAAATTTAAAGGTCAATTATCTTCTTAAAACTTCAATCATGGTATCTACATATAATAAATATTTTTAATCATTGCAATTGTAAAAATAAGTTTTAAGAACTAAAATTTTTTTCTTCCATTATAGTATTATAATCTTGTATCTTTTGTTTGGTTTATACAATTTTGATGTTCATTAAATTATTATGAATTTTTTAGATGTTGATTAAATTTAATATATTAAATTTTAAATTATAACTTAATTTTCATATTTTTTCTTAAAAATATTTTAACTTTTTCCTTATTATCTATTATTAATAAAATATCATAATTAATTATATATTGATATACATATTGAACTAAAAATTATTCAACATAAATATATAAACGTAACACATAAAAAAAAATAACAAGCAAAAAAATTATATCTTTTAATCATGTCACAATTTAATTTGAATAAAAAATATAAAATAAGATAATAATTTTAAATTTAGTATAAAAATAACATAAATAATATAAAAATATATATTACATAACTAAATAATTTTTTTTAAAAAAATTAGAGATCTTCTAATGGTGGACCTCATATGATTACACCTCTAGACAAGGCTTAAAACCATTCTTCAGAATTAAAATAAAAAAACAAATTATTTATTTACAATATAAACTAATTTTACAGTACTTTTAATTATTTCAGAAGTAAACACTACCAATCTTATATATATTAATAGTAACTAATTCTTTTGACGAATAATTTTTTGGATAAAAAAAATTATATGAATAATTACTCAAAATCATACTTATTATATTTCATTGTACCTCCCACAATGGAATATGACAAACTTATCATCATATATATGACTCATGCATCAATAAGAGAATCACCAATCACAAAATCTTTGGTAATTATAGTAGAATCTTTTATGTTTAAATAAAACAATTTTATATTTTTACAATAATTATTTTAAAAGTTATATAACATTTATTTTTAATTAATTAATAATATAAAAATTTGTTCACTAAAAATACATAATTATTAAACTTTTAAAATAAACTAAATGTCTTAATAAACTTTTCAAAATTTGTTTTAATTGAGAAAAATTTTGTTACCTATCCTTTATCGTTATCTTTCTTTCTTTATTTTTTTTTCTATTTTTATTTTAAAAAAATAAATAAATAATGATACATGTTAGTTCTTACTTTAAAAGGGAGGAACTTTCGCCCAAAAAATAAAAAGGAAGTACATATGCAACCGACCACAGTTATTCCTCAATAATTCCAAAAATATGATAGACATAACGAAAATCACGTTTTCTTTTTCTGCCAATTCCATTATTTTATCATATTATTGTATCTGACAACAACTCTTCCGCATATTTCCTTCCTTACTATTGACTCAATTCCTATCCGCTATGCAAAATAAAAACTAAAAACCGCTTAAAATAATTCAAAATTCAACCAACCTGATATTTTTTTAAATTTATTTAAATAATTTTTTACCTCAACTGAACGGTTCACTTCAGTTTGCGTCTTTGAAATCGATCCAAACTAAATTAAACTATTCATAGTTATAATATAATTTTTTATTATTTTCAGTGGCTCAATACGATATTTAAGTATGTGCTTTAGTACTTTTATATTCTATTGTAATTTTATTTTTTCAATAAGAGAAAATTGAAGTAAAAACCTAATGCTAGAGGCTAGTGAATAGTGAAGAGTTAGTGCAAAAAAGTGTCTCATTTAGTACTGTTATTCTCAAGTTTTGAATATTAAACACTGCTATATAGACAATTTTTTTATATGAGATTAATAATATAATTATTATTATATATGATTTTTCTTCTATTTTTTAATGTAAATATCAATTTCAAGTCTTGATTATTACTTAATTAGTTATTAGATTTTATATTGCATCAATTTTTTTATTAGTTAAGTTAAAAATATTTTTAAAAATCATATAAAAATTAAATTTAAAATATTAAAAATCACAAAATCAATCTAAACCAAACTATTAAAGACTTACTTTATTTGGTTCATATTTAATGTCGCATTTAAATTGAACGAAACTAAATTACATATAATTTTTATTTTAGGTCACATATTTATAATCAAAAATCAAATCAAATCATGTTAAAAACACCACTTTTAAAATATTAAAGTATATAAAAAATATTTTTTAGACCTTGATTAAAGGATTGCTTTTCTTCCGCTTGATCTTATTTTATTTAAATATTTTGATTTCTTATTAAAAAAATAAAAAAAAATATTTTTTATTTTTTATTTTTTATTTTTTATAATATATTTTTTTCAATCATCAATTTTTAGAACATTATCTGTTAATAAAAAAAAATTGATTACTAAATCGTTAACATAACACTATAATATTAATTTTTTGAATTAATAATTTGACTAGTAAAGTATTTAATAATGATTTAATTAATTACTATTAATTATTAAAAAAATTATTTAAATCACCTAAAAATTTAATATTATATTTTCACATAAACGATTTATCAATCAACATTTTATTATTAGTGATCAATGTTTTAAAATTTCAGATTAAATCAAAATAATTTATTTAAAAAAAAAAAACTAAATATTTATATTTTTTTATAAAAAACTAAAATTACGAATAAAATAAAATATATAACCAAAATTACATTTTATCCTAAAGTATAATAAAGTGAGTTGTCTAGTTCCTGACCAAGGTGGGAAGTGAAGAGGTTATCTTCTGTCTTAATCCCTAATAGCAATTTCCTCTTCCTCACAACTAGTTCACATCTTCACCAAATCATTGGCACCTTTCCACTTCTTAGTTGTATACAACACTTTGGCCAATAAATCAAATCACTTATGTTCTGCCTATTCCCTTACATACTGTTCTCAGCAGGTTGTATTTGCATTTAAGCATTTGAGAAAAATACAATTTTGAATACATTTTTTTTTATTATTGAGTGAATTTCATATATTCCATAATTCACCAGAGTCCCCCTCCCCCCTCTCCGTGTTTTCTAGGTGAACGATATGCTCCATTTCACATCACTACATTGTTCTTGATTTGACCAACAAAGACAATTAAAAAAACATACTAGGTGAGTTTGTTTAAATTTTTTTTAAAAAAATTATTTTTAAACAAGTACTTTTTAAGAATATACCTTTTAAAACAATAAATAGAACTTACTTCTTTAAAAACATATATTTTTTTAAAACAAACATTAAAAAAGCAAAAAAAAAAACATTTTTTTTATTAAAAAACGTTATTTTTTAAAATAAGTTTAAACAAACACGCCATTAGCCCAATCCAGATCCATTTCTTGTGAACAGACTCAGATCCTGCTAAATTTAGCAATGTAGATAAAATAAAATCTCAATCAACCTACCCAACGGTCATATTCCAATTAACAAAACAAACGCTACTGTTTCAGTCATTAGTTTTGTTTCCAGGATATTTGTATTTTGAATGATTTTTACGTAAAAAATTACACACAAATAAGTAACATATACAAAAGCACGTGAAAGGAAGCATGATACTTTTTTTATATTCAAAGCATGAATTTTATCCAGGTTTGCAAACAATTACTAGGAAAAGATAAAAAACATCAGTAAAAAGCACGCATATGCAACAAAAAAAGGACCTAAGGGAAGTGAACAGGCAAGGCAGCATAAGAAGGTTGAAAGGTCTTCTTGTTGAGTTTGCAGCACGGTTGTGCAGGTGTAATAGGTTCAGTGGTAAAACCTTCCTCAATTGAGAGAGGGAGTAGTGTTGCACAAGTTCAAGGAAGGGTTGAAAAGCAACATTTTCCTTCAGAAAACTAAGTTAATGTCTCTCCAATTGCCTTGCCCTCTATGCTTTTAGATGATAAAGGTGTTAACGTGGATGATGTGTTAGAGGTATTCGAGAATGGTTTGTCTGAGGAGGAACAGGTAGCAATTGCGGTTCCTCCTGCTTTTACTCATTTCAAGTTAAGAACTGGGAAGAATCTCATTTGTAAGTCTTGATATCAGACATCTTGAAAAGAATATTTTGCAATTTGCAAAGAGCATCTATCTGGCCGAGAATAAAAGAGGAATGACTAGAAGCAAAAGTTTGGGTATATTCTAAAACAATTGATGGAAAATCCACGAGAATTCGTTGTTGTTGATTTGTTTGTTGGCGGCCTTTTAGTTGAGGGTTTGTCTGCTTAGGATTTTGTGACTTATTGGCACAATTGCTCTTGATACCTTTTGTTAGTAGTTCAATTTGTTTGTTCATTGCCCGTTTAAGTTTTCATCACATCTCACATCGTAATTATATACGCTAAATTTTCTGTCCTGATACCTTGATCTTCATTTTATGTAATGAACATAAGAAATTAGTAACATCACGCTGCAAAATAACATGGGGAAGGGGGAGGAGAAGCAATAATGTCACTACTGGGAAGGATGGACCTACCGCATATACTGTAGTTTTGTGCCAACGACAGTGGGGGGGAAATTTAGATAACCCGGGTGGAATTTGACAGTTATACGTGTCAAGTTATATACCAAGGGTTCGTTTACTCTCATTTTGGAATTTGAATAGTCTACTTATACAACTCCTTTAAAAAGTTAACTAGAGGCTTCAGCAAACCAATTGTGAGTATTAGTTGAAGTGCAAGCTATCTCTTCATATATGAGTCAATAACATCGTATCAAAATTACCAGGGCAAAAATAGAAACTGCAAAACCAATACATCAACCAACGGTCAAAATGTACATCTCAATTCTTTAATTTTCCAGAGTAAAGATTTCCCTCCTCGTGTGAGGGATGAGGACTCTTGATCCAAAAGTTCTCATTGTCTCAGCTTCACATCCATTTCCACGGGAAAGACATTGCCTCGGTGGTTGAAGATCATGAAGTCAAGGTTGGCAGGTAAAGAGACAATCCTGCATCCAAGGAGACAAACTCTGGTGATTGGGATCCAAATAGTTCCATAACATTTGCCAGCAGAGTCTGAGTAAATAACTACATTATGAAGGCATACCCTCAACTATGGCAGACAGAAATTACAATGTTTTGCAAGAAGAAATGTTCAAATTAGTCCCTTTAAATAAATATGCAGGTAGATCCCTTTAAATTAAAATTTAAAAATGAATTAATTGGGTCCCTATATATCTCTAACAGTAGGCTTGATTCAAATAAGTATAGGAACCTATGGATTAATGAACCATATATTAATGACGCATGACCAAAACATTTTGAAAACCAAGTTTTTTCGTTTAGCATACCACTCTTAAAGCATTGTCCCATGTAACTAAAAAATATATTCTCATTAAATCTCACTTACACATTAACTTAACAGTAACTACAAAAGATCCAATAATAACAAGATAGGTGTAAAAATGGTGTCCAAAAAGCAGAAAGTAAAAATGGGTGTAGGAATATTATCCCTCATAATAATAGGCATATTAGTAATGCTAAAGTGGGGTGATCAATGGTTGATATGCTGAAGCATGAATACAGTCTTGCTGAAAAAGAGTATGAACGAAAAACCTGACAGGAGTATTTTAAATGACCCATAGCAAATTAATGGACCATGGTGATAGAACTGAATCAGGACATAGAAAGAAAAAATAGTGTTCATTGACACAAATTCCTATGTCTTGGTCTATATTTCGTGTCAACAAAATACAAGATCAGAGACTAGAATAAAGATACAAACTACAAAGTGAAAATGTAATAAGCCCCTTGTTCCAGATAATCAAGAGACATAAGCTCTCCTCTAACTAACTCTTTCAATCAACCCCCAGCTGTCCTGACTTCCCTCTCCCCTTTTATTTTTATTGGTCCATGCCTCCTAACTGTCTATTAAGCAAACTTACATGAGGTTCTGATACCTTGCTAAATAAATAAAGACATATTAACAATTATTGGGTTCACCCATCCAGACCATCCCTCCCGGAATCTACATCCTAAACCATCAAGTAAGGCATCAACTTCATATAGCATCATAGAAAACCATGGATTTGATCGGTACAGATAAGACAGGAAAAATCACAAGGCAATAACTGAATTGATTAATCATAATCCTAACAAATTAAGCCTCTAGTTTGATTTCTGTATAGCTCCAATCCTCCCTATCAACAAAATCACCCACAAACCAACAATGCCCAATACCAGCAACTTAAGTTAGTCAGCTATAGATAGACCTATGACCTATAGATAATGTTCAATATTGCAAAACTAATAATTCTAAAATTAATTCCCTAGAAGATCATTCAACACCTCTTATCCAAACAAGTAAAGTGAACAGAAAGAAGGGATGCTATTTCACAATCAGTTTCCTCAGTTCATATTCATGCTAGTATTAAGTTAGTTACCTGTTTTCCTCAGAGTGAGGGTGTATAGATAGAAACTTGCCAGGCACAGTGAGCGCAGCCCAAAAACAAAGCAGCAGTCCAAGAAACAGTTGAATCACCATCTGCATTATTCCCAAAAACATTAGATATATTAAATTAGATGAAATGGAAACCCTAGGTTGAAATGCTATTTAAATTACGTTGAATGGAGGCCCAGAAAACTCCTCCTCCGTAATCTTCAACAGGCCCCTATCTGCACCAAAATCAGACCCAATTTCAGATGCCTGATCCCCTAACGCTGAAACCAATAATAAAAAGCAAAACAGGTATAAGAATGAGTTTTAGGATACACTGAATAGTTGAATAAGCAGCGTGAAATAGAATCAGAATCCCCAAGACTCCAACGGTTAAAGCTAAACCCATATATTTGATCTTTTTTGTTCTCAACTGCAGCCAGCAACTACACAAGTCTCCAAAGCAATCGCCGCCCACCACAAACGCCTAATTCCAGTTTTACCCAATAAATACCACTGTATATATGTTTTATATGTGAATTGAATTTAAGACAAAAATAATATTTTAATGAATTATGATTCTGTGTTTTTTTATTTTTTACTTTTTATTTTTATTTTTCATGTTTGTAAACGAATCAAAAATTATTTTTTAGTTTATTAATAATAATGTAATGCTAATTTTATTATTATTATATTTTTTAATAATTTATTTTCTTGGTAGTTTAAGCACATGAAAAATTATTTATTCAAAATATTTAATAATAATTAAATAATTTTTTACTGTTAAAAATTATTATATCTCTTTTAACCTCACCATGGTCTCTTCCGAGTCTTATTCATGGAAGGACTTACGCTGGTCCTTGGACGGGTCTTGGCCCCTGACTTTTTAAGAATTGAAAATATTATATATAATATTTCATATTTTATTATACATAATGTATATATAATATTTTAATATTAGCATTATTATTTTTATTTTGAGATAAATATAATTTTATTTAAATATATTTTTATTTTAATAATTTTTTATTTTATTTTTAGATAAATATTATAATTATCTTTTTTATGATCTTCATTGTGATGATAATTATATGTTTTTAGATAAAATATTATATTATCATTTATTTCTCTTTTTAATACTTTTTTATAATTTGTTATTACTTTTTAAATCTTATAAATGACTACATCTACAGTCAGATAATTTTATTAGTGTTTCCTTTATAATAATTTAATTACAATTGATTTAAAAATTAAAGACTATTCATTAATATTTATCAGTTAAATACATTGACAAATACTATATAAGAATTAGATAATTTACATTTCGAAACACACAACTAAATTTATTTTTAACAATTTTTCATATGTTTTGGAGTTCACATGTATAGATATATTGTGTGTAAATTTTGGAGAAGTGAACTAGATATTGGGATGCTTTTTATATGTCAAAAATTATTTTCAAAACAATGATTATGGTCATGTAACATTTTTTTTCTATTATTATTTTTGCACAATTTATAACAAATTTTTTCTTATAATTTGTGGCTATTATTGTGTAAAAAATTATCTCATAGATAACATAGTTTAATTTGATTTAATAAATTTTTAAAACATAATTAATATGAAAATTCTTAATGACATGTGAAATTTATAAGGCATGTATATTTTAAAAAAAAAATAATATTTAGTTTATATTATATGTAAACATATTTTTATTAATATTTTAATAAATTATTAATTTAATTGATGCTTTAAAATATATATTTATTATATTAAGTGAACTTTATTTTAAATGATTAAGTTCCGGTAATTTTTATTCTGGCTTCGTCCCTGGTCTTATCCTTCCTCCGTGCATAAATGAATTTTCTTCTTCTTTGGTCCTCACCTCACCACCATCATATCTTTCTCTCTCAAACTCTTATTGGAATCCAACAATTGCTGCCACTCACAAGCAAACTCTCTCATCCCCCTCCACTGCCACCGGAAATCCACATCAAAAGATATAAAATATTTAGAAAATTCATGTAGGAAAGAGTTAAATAAATTTGATAATTTAATGAAACAATTAATTTGAATATAAACCATACTAAAGATTTAGTTTAATTGTTTGAAAAGAGTTCCTAACTTGTTTTAAACTTATGATATATATAGATTGAAATTTTAAATGTAAACTAATTTCTTTATATAAAACATAGGAAGTTATAATAGACCAAGGACAAAGTGGTTCACTATGGAACAGTCCAAAATGACCAATTACCATAGGTTACTTGCTATTTTTATTTTATTTTATTTTTAGTGCATTAGTTTTCAATAATTATAATATTGTATTTCAGTATTTGTTAAAATTCACTTTTTATTTTTCAATTTAATGTTTAATAGTTCTATAATTGAAACTAAGTTCTTATTATGGTTCAGTTTGTTTGAGAGGTTTATGTTGGAGATCTTTCACATTTAATATATTTTAGACATTATGAAATTGAAATAACGTGTGTAACATTTTATTTTTTGATTCTTTTAAAATAAAAAAGAAGAAAAGGTATTAACTTAAAAATTAAAAAGTTTAGAAAATATCAATTTAGTTTACTTAATCTATATAAAATATACTTTAACGTTAAACTATAAAAGAACATTAAATATATTATAATTTATTATAATATATCTTTTATACATCTATATATTACATATGTTAGAATTAGAATACTTCAATAAGGTACTGCATTAATACATATTACGTAATATATATACATATATAGATAGTAGTAATCTAACAATTTTATTACGTAAAATATATACATATGCAACATCAAAAAATATATATACATATATTGATCACAATAAGATAAAAGATTAGATACAATTAGAAAAATAAAAATTAATGAATGTAATTGTAACAAAGTGTATTTATTTGGGTATAAAGATGACATCATGTCTAAGCACATTTCTGATGAAAATAAATTTTGTAATAATCTTTATATTGCGTTTAGTAGAAAGAGAAGAAGTAAAAAAATTAAATAAATAAGTGAAAAAAAATGTGATTCAAATGATTATATATGACATTTATAAGTAAGTTTTTTTTTTCAACACGAATTATATAAGGAGGTAAAAAAAAATAAAAGAAAAGAATAAATATATAACTTGTATTTACTTTAGTTTTAAAGTGAAACTTACTTTAATTTTAAAGTGAAACAATAAAGGTAGGATTTACTCAAAATTTAAATTTTACTACCAAACAAGAAAAATTTAATGACTTTTTTTAACTTTCTTCGTATATATCTCTTTATTATCATCATTTCATATTTAACAAATAGAATGTTAACCTTAAAAGTAAGATTTTTTTTTTTTTTGGAGAAATACTTTTATTTGATAATATTATTGAATAATTTTTTATTAAAAATAATTTTTATCTATCTAAAAAAAAACCCTCATCATTTCACTTGACATTCACAATTATCCTTTTTTTTTGTTTTTTTTATCAGTTTGCAATTTTGCTTAACTAATTTACTAATAGCAATTTTGTGTAGCTAAGCAAACAATATTATTATTTTCCTATATTTTGATTGCAACATTTTTCTAAATGCACTTATTTTTTTATGGGATTTTAATTTTGTGCTAGTAGAAGTCATAAAGAGAATGCTTTTATTATAAAGAAAAAGGAAGAATTTTGAAGTAGGGAATAAGACCTTCAACAATGATGATAGAGTAAAATTTATTATGAGTCAACGGGTGGTCTTAGTCCTTTTAAGACCTTTTTTTTGTCTTATATGATGCACTAATTTGAATTAGTGAAAGATAAAAAAAATTATATCTTTTTTATTTTTTTATTTTTTATTTTGTTTTAAAAATATATTTAAACCATTGTGAAGTTAGAAATATGTTATTACAAAACTTGTCTTCTTGATTAATACTTCTAATAATAATAAAAAAAAAACTTTTGTCCATTTAATAGGTGTGGCCTATGTATCATGTTGCATGACATTTTATCTTAGTGTACTAATTGTATTGTTTGTAATAATGTGTTACTCCCCTGTTTCAAAATATTACAATTTAATATTTTTTTCATACAAATTTAAAAAATAAGTATTTTAATAAAATAATATTTATTATAGGATAATTTTACTAAAATATCTTTCTTTTCTTTTTTAATTTCAATAAATATATTATTAAATCTTTCAAAATAAAAATATTTATTAAAGGATAAAATTATAATAGATGTTTGAATATCTTTTTAAAAAATGAAAACATCAATCATTTAAAATATTTTTATAAATTTTAAATTATAATCATTTTAAGATAGAGGAAATATTATTTTTACGACACTATATCAGTTATTAATTATTGTTAAGTCATCACCCCATTTGCATGTGATGTTATTATACGTATACATACATATATTACAAATGGTGAATAACAATCTTTTCACTTTGATAACCATGGATGTTTTTTTTTATCCAGAATTAGAAAATTAATTATTCTAATTCAAGTGTGACATTTCATGGTAGTATTATTATTCACACTACAACATACAACTATCTAGATTCTGTTAGTCTTACATGTAATTGTACCTTATTGTTAACTTTTTACCTTTTTTTGGTTGAGACATAAGCTACCAGAGTTTATTCACCTTTTAACTCTCGTGTGAACCTTCCTCCTCATTATTTAGACCTTTAAACGACGATGAAAAATTACTTTTTGGTTGTTGAAGTGTCAAACAATAATAATATGTAGGGTGTATATAGTGTAACATGGCTTGTGAATGGATGATTGTACTCTATAACTTTTGTGCTTTTAGTATATAACACCAGATCTACCATCACGTACATTGGTCAATTGCTTAACTTCAGGATATGTAAATTATGATGTTTTATTATCTTATGTATTTTCTTGTATGATTTTTTTAGGCCATGAAGATAATTAATATATATATATATATATATATAATAATTTTTAATTAAAAATAGAAATTGAAAGATACATATAAGGATTTCTCAACATATATCTTATTCCATTTTGTTGTAGTTAATTTTTTTACACTATAGTGAACATTCACTGTCCAACAAAGTGATTCATTTAAAACTAGTTGTTGGGAGTGAGGAGACACAATACATTGACAATTACAGTGGATTAACAACTTGACTATGTTGCCACAGTGGTTAGGAATGATGTGCCTTTTAAGATTAATTCCAATCTCATATTTAACATTTTTTATTTTCTTAGCTTACAAAATTGTTTTATCTTTTGAGTCATGTTAGAGTCTTCTATTTAAATCATTATGCACTAAAAAATTTATATCAAGGCTATCATACGAGGAAGCAAAATCTTTGTTTAACACTTTATTGTACTTTTTTTTCTTATCTTTTAGGATACAATTTTGTCTTCGCTTCAAAAGTTGAAATTTTTGTACAATAAGTTAACATATTTATTTAGTTTTTAGTCTATTTTATTTTTTTAGTCCTCCAAATAAAAATTTATATTCAAAATTAAAAAATACCATTTTTAATCCAATATTTCAAATAAAAAATTATATTCTTTTGTCCCTCATATTCTAGTAAATAGACTAATTTTTTTTATTTAAAGGACTAAAAAAAATTATTTGGATGATTAAAAAAAAGAAAATCTCTTAATTTTGGGATACTGGAAACACAAATAAACATTATTTAGATCATGATAAATTGAAAACCAAATAAACTTAGGTTACTTAGTGAAATTCAAATTTCAATAGAATAATAAGTGTAGAAAAATGAAAAATGCAAAATTGTTACATATATAAATATTTTAAATAGTAAAAAAACATTATCAAACAATTTTATTCCCTTTCAAATTCTCATGAAACACACTACTTATTTATGCTTTCATTATAAGAAAAGGGTTTGGACTTTTAAGAATCTTATTATTAATAACAAGGTTAACTCCAACAAATGAGTTAATGATATGTGAGATACATAACATGAAAGATGAATCTTTTATAATTAAAATCAATTATATTTTCACAACATAAAGTCCTCAATACTAGAATGCAATAAATTGTCAATCATTGATTTTATTTTTTTTTGTTAATTTATCCAATTGTCAATATTAAGTGGTCCAATGTGGATTGGTTTTGACTTGATCTATGTTAAGTGTTGTTTTTTTTGTTAAACATGCATGAAATCTTGATATTTTCATCATTTTCTTTTTACACTTAATAGATATCCTTTCATACCTAATAGATGAAGGAATTGATGTAGACTAAGTTCATGCTTGGTTTGGTGATCAAAGCATGGTGGACCATGACGAGTTTAGTCAAACTTTGTTTGATTCAAAAGTAGGATGTTTAGTTGCTAAGATAAAATCACTTTTAATTAGAAAAAAAAAAGTTAAAACAATAAAAAGTTGTTTTTCTTTCTTTATTCAAAATCAATTTAAAAATTTTAATTGTTGTGTTTTCTTTATTTTACCTTTTTTTTTCTAATATACACACATGAATAAGTTGAAACACAAAAAACACACAAGTTATCTTTTTGAAAATTATTTTTAATAGAAGTCAATGCATCAAAATTACTATAAATACTTAAAAAATAATAAATTACCTTAATATTTATCTTTTTTTTTCAAGGATATCAAATTCACATGCCTTTTATCAACCATTCGTTGCTTGTTGACTACAATAAATAATTTTATAAAAAATCTATAATAAAACAAATCACTTACATTAAGTATAATCTCTTATATGTTACTATACCTACCTCCTCAAAAGTTATATTATGTCTAAAATATTATTTTCTATCAATTTAGTTATTATCCTCATGTCATATAAACATACAATATCACTGTAATATCAAAAGGTTATGTTTTTGTTTATCACAAGAGTTTTGTTATCAATATTATATTATTTCGAGTTAAATTATGCTTAAATTTGACTAAGTCTAAATTCTAAATTTTGTAAATAAAAAAACGTGATTAAGAGAATTAATTAAATTTTTTGATGAAGATAAATTATCAACAATTTTAATCGATGTTTCTCATTTATAATATGATAATAAAAAAATTATAAAAAATTAATAATGATAAATAATTAATTATTCTTCATTTTAATTCAATTATTAAGATAAAATAAAAAAAAGTTGTCATATATATTTTTATTTTATATGTCAATATTTATAAAAAAACTAATCATGATAGAAAAGAAGTATACATAAACATTAACACATTGAAAACTAATTTTGTACCTAAATAATATCTTCTTAAAATAATATTTTGTAATATTTGTTATCTAAATAAAAATCAAATTATTTTAAAATTAATTTAAATAACAATCAATTATATAGAATCCCATTAACAATTATATAATCAATTTTATAAAATTATATTAATTTAATAATAATTTTATCAATACTAATTTAAACATACTAGTGAGATTTGAAAATCGGTTTAGATTCAGCATGAATAAGAAAATCACATGCAATTACAAAAACTATTTAACGGAAGAGTCCTAAGACATGTTAATTATTTTTCAGAATAAGTATTACTTAAATCCATATGTCTATTTGTTCTTATGCATTTTTATTTATACTTTTTAAGAAAGCATGACTACTTTCCTCACCTCTTACATTTTCATTTGTACAAATATTATAAAGAATTATTTAGTTTAAATATTGTTTTTTATTTTCATTAATAGTTACACAAATGTAAATATTTTAAATATGTTTCATATTTTAAAATTTAAATAGAGTTTAATTTTAATATATTATCAATATACAAAATTTGACACTGTTGACAATTAGAAATCTCTTTATTAAGTAATTATTACATAATTCATCATATTGAAAGACAATGAAAAATCTTCTAAATAATTAATGTATGTTTTTATTAAATTCATTTAAATATACGAATACAAAATTTTGAAAATAATATTTTGCTACTTTTGGGTTTGTATGCAGCGATAGTCAAATATGATGAAGAAAACCTTTAAATAAAACAGTTATTATATAATAAATTTTATATAATTTAATGTAATATTATGCACAAAAAAAATATCATCTAATATTTACTCGAACAATATAAATGTACTTGTAATAAAAAAAAATCCCAAAGAACATTTTTTTTTTTATAAAGATCCCAAAGAACATTTTTTATTTTTTTTATAAAGATCCCAAAGAACAGATTGGATAATATTTTCTTTACCCCATGTTATCTTCGTGCAAATATGTGCTATCCTTTATTACTCTAACATCAAATATTTTCTTCATCTCATATATCCTTTATGCAAATATATAATTCATATGTAAACGCTAGAAAAAATTAATTTATTCTATATATTTTTTTATAAATATTTGTTAAAATAAAATTTATCTTTGACTATCTTCAAACAAATCAATTATCACTTAGCATCCAAAACCAAAATAAAAGACAAATTTAATAATATTTTATCCGATAAATCTAGCTAGAGGATCTCATCAACATTCATAATTTCAAATCTTTGCAAGATATATCCTGGCATGAACAAAATATAAACTTGATTCGATAACTTAACCCGAAGTAAACAAAAAAATAAAAGAAAAAAGAAAAAGGTATTTCTTTCTTAACAAGAAACGGAGCAAATCCACCTATAAATATCACTACAGCACACACCAAACCAAAACTCACTCAGATCTACACGTCTCTGCGGATTAATCCTTCTTCTGCAGAGTCCGAGACTTGTTTCCTCCGCCATGGCAAATCAACCTGAATCTTCTTCTGATGCGTATGGTTTTTACTTTTTTCTGCGATTCTTCTTCTGTTTCTGTTAACTGCGATGTTTGTTTTCGATTTTGATGAATCTGATTGCGTATCTGTGTTGTTTCTTAACCGTTTTTCAGTAAGGGCACAAAGAGGGACTTCAGCACCGCGATCTTGGAGCGCAAGAAGGCTCCGAATCGGCTTGTTGTTGACGAGGCCGTCAACGATGACAACTCTGTCGTTGCCCTTCATCCGGACACCATGGAGAAGCTCCAACTCTTCCGTGGAGATACCATCCTGATCAAGGTAAAGCTTTGGTTTTCTGCCACAATTCAGTATTTTACCATCATTCTTTCTGGTTGCAAGACAATTAGGTTTTTTTAGGTTGTGATTATTGATTAAGGGTTAAAAAATGTGTTTTGAATTGTTTATTGTTTATAAGTGTTTGTTAGCTAGCATAAGGTTCCCTTTACTTCCAATGGTGTTAGTGTTATTAAGGTTTGGACATGAGAGAGTAATTGTTTTTCATGTTTGTTATCATGCTACAAGTGGTGGTGTTTGTTTGTTTTGTATCTAGAGAGGGGCGAGACTAAGAGAGAACGGTGCTGATTACAAAATGGCTTGTCTTGAGTTGTAACTAATTGTATGCAAATAGTTAAAATACGTCTGGTAATTTCTTTTTGCGCGAGTGGAATTTGACTTGAAAAAGGGACCATTCTGTATTGTGAGTTTTGTCCCATTGTGTTTTTTGAAATGAAAACAGACATACATACTACACATAATTGAGCTGCTTCATTTTTCCCTTCTTGATATCTTGTTCCCTATATAATAATTATTATGCTTCTTTTCTGTGTTTGATCCTTTAGGGAAAGAAAAGGAAAGATACAGTCTGTATTGCACTTGCTGATGAGACATGTGAGGAACCAAAAATAAGAATGAACAAGGTTGTGAGAAACAACCTTAGGGTTAGGCTTGGAGATGTTGTTTCGGTGCATCAGTGTCCTGATGTCAAATATGGAAAGCGAGTCCACATTCTTCCTGTGGATGATACTATTGAAGGAGTAACAGGAAACCTCTTTGATGCGTACTTAAAACGTGAGTTACTACATCACTGTGTTTTGGTGGACCCTGTAAACTTTTTTTTTTTTTTTGCTTATTGGTTGTATATCTGCCATACACATTGATGCTTGTCTTTAGTCATCTGCAGCTTTCTTCTTTGATTAGGAAAGGAGTAAATAGTAGTTCATCTTATGATATTTAATAATAACATTTGATTTTGTTTGGTGATAAATTCTGTTTTCAGTTTGATGCAATGCTTGTATTCAACAGTAATAACTTAATTGCATTTTAAGAGAATACTCTATTTTTTGACAGTTACTATTTTACCACTCAAACATTACATCACCATTGAAAGGCCAATAAATAATTTCTAGGAAGGAATTTCCACTATCCCAATTACCAATAATCTACAATTTTCATATAGATGCTTCCTTGTGATATGGGAGGTTCAATATGTTGAGTTGATCATGAATGTATTTATATACATGATACATGATATTTGATGGTATGTCTTGAGTTGTTGCACAGTGTACATGCTTATCACATAGATGAAGAAAGTATTTTCCTTATGAAAATATCTAGGGTTAAATTTTATTGTCACACTAAACATTGATTTCTCTTTAATATTTTCCCCGGCAAGTAGTGATGATAAAATGCCAACAGGACATTGTTGAATTTCTGCTCTGATATTTTCATAGGCATCTAAATGCTCATAGACACTTACACTTGTTGCATTCTAATTTATTTTGAATTCTAACTTCTGTTTTGCTTTTGTAGCTTATTTCCTAGAGGCATATCGACCAGTGAGGAAGGGTGACCTCTTCCTTGTGAGAGGGGGGATGAGAAGTGTTGAATTCAAGGTTATTGAAACTGACCCTTCTGAGTACTGTGTTGTCGCCCCAGATACAGAGATCTTCTGTGAAGGAGAGCCTGTTAAAAGGGAAGATGAGAATAGATTAGATGAGGTTGGATATGATGATGTTGGCGGTGTGAGAAAGCAGATGGCACAGATTCGGGAATTAGTGGAACTGCCACTGAGGCACCCACAGCTATTCAAGTCTATTGGTGTTAAGCCACCAAAAGGAATTCTGCTGTATGGACCCCCTGGGTCTGGTAAGACTTTAATTGCTCGAGCAGTTGCAAATGAAACTGGTGCCTTCTTTTTCTGCATCAATGGACCTGAGATCATGTCAAAGCTGGCTGGTGAAAGTGAAAGCAATCTGAGGAAGGCATTTGAGGAAGCAGAGAAGAATGCACCATCCATCATCTTCATTGATGAGATAGATTCAATAGCTCCAAAGAGGGAGAAGACTCATGGTGAAGTTGAGCGGAGAATTGTTTCTCAGCTCTTGACCCTCATGGATGGTCTTAAATCACGTGCACATGTAATTGTTATTGGAGCCACAAATCGCCCCAACAGCATTGACCCTGCTCTTAGGAGGTTTGGAAGGTTTGACCGAGAGATAGATATTGGTGTTCCCGATGAAGTTGGGCGTCTTGAGGTTCTTCGAATTCATACAAAGAACATGAAACTTGCTGAAGATGTAATATTGAAATTCTTTTCCTCCTAAGTTTTGGTTTGATTTAATTGTTCTGAATTCTGAAAAATATTTGCATTGTCATTTGCAGGTTGATTTAGAAAGGATAGCTAAGGAAACTCATGGTTATGTGGGTGCTGATCTAGCTGCTTTGTGTACTGAAGCTGCACTCCAATGCATCAGAGAGAAAATGGATGTGATTGACTTGGAAGATGAGTCAATTGATGCCGAAATATTGAACTCCATGGCAGTGTCAAATGAGCATTTCCAGACTGCTCTTGGATCAAGCAATCCTTCTGCTCTGCGTGAAACAGTAAGTTTATAAGCAGTTTTGAAACTTTCTTTTATGAATGTTAAGGGTCAAGCTTTTTGTGATTGCATTTACCTAAGCTTGATGTTTCTCTAAATTCAAACTTTGCTTCTGGAACCAGGTTGTTGAAGTGCCCAATGTTAGCTGGGAAGATATTGGTGGTCTTGAAAATGTTAAGAGGGAACTCCAAGAGGTAATTGAAGCTCTTACATTGAATCACATGGATGCACTTGTTTCCTTTGTTCTGCTTCTGGATTTTAATACTGTTCTATTTTGCAGACTGTTCAATATCCAGTGGAACACCCTGAAAAATTTGAGAAGTTTGGAATGTCACCTTCAAAGGGGGTTCTCTTTTACGGTCCTCCTGGTTGTGGTAAAACACTTTTGGCAAAAGCTATTGCTAATGAATGTCAAGCAAACTTCATAAGTGTTAAAGGTCCCGAGCTACTCACAATGTGGTTTGGAGAAAGTGAGGCTAATGTGAGGGAAATTTTTGATAAGGCTCGTGGTTCTGCTCCATGTGTCCTATTCTTTGATGAACTTGACTCTATTGCAACTCAGGTTTGTATGATGTTACCAAGCTAGGACGTTGGGCAAAATTCATTGGTTTTGAAATATTATGTCTAGACAACATTATTGTCTTTTATGGTTATCAGTCTTCAACTATTTGCCTTGCTTTGTCTTGCAGAGGGGTAGTAGTGTCGGAGATGCTGGTGGTGCTGCTGACAGGGTTTTGAACCAACTGCTTACGGAAATGGACGGAATGTCAGCAAAGAAAACTGTGTTCATCATTGGGGCCACTAATCGACCAGACATCATAGACCCAGCTCTTCTGCGTCCAGGTCGTCTAGACCAGTTGATTTATATCCCCCTCCCAGATGAGGATTCCCGTCACCAGATATTTAAAGCTTGCTTGAGGAAATCCCCAGTCTCCAAAGATGTTGATCTTAGAGCTCTTGCAAAGTACACTCAGGGTTTCAGTGGTGCTGATATAACTGAGATATGCCAGCGTGCGTGCAAGTATGCCATTAGAGAGAACATTGAGAAGGTACAGTTCTGGGCACCGTTTTCTCTGTTCCATTTACTAAGGTCACATGACAACTCTAAAATTTGAATTAATAAAGATTTTGTTCTTTAACAACCTGTCTTGGCAGGACATTGAGAGAGAAAGGAGGAGAAGAGATAACCCCGAAGCAATGGAAGAGGATGATGTTGAAGATGAAGTAGCAGAAATCAAGGCAGCCCATTTTGAGGAATCAATGAAATATGCTCGAAGGAGTGTTAGCGATGCTGACATTCGTAAATACCAGGCATTTGCCCAAACATTACAGCAGTCAAGAGGGTTTGGAAGTGAGTTCAGGTTTGCAGATTCTGGCTCCGGTGGTGGTACTGCTGCCACAGCTGACCCATTTGCCTCTGCTGGTGGAGCTGACGAAGATGATCTTTATAGTTAGGTCAACTTGGATGCTTGTTATTTATTCATAAATGCCGTGCTACCTTATTTAAGTACTTCTCATTTTGTGTAAGAAATGAGGTCACTAAAGGCTTCCTTTGGATTATTGTTGTCATTGCTTCACAAACGGCATTTGTTTATATGGCCAGAGCATTAGGTGCGAGCCTTTTTAAATGTTAAAAAAAATTATTTCAGTTTTATTGTATTACTTGACAGATTCTGAAGCTTTACTGCTCAATTCTCAACTGTATAACTCTTCATATGAACATAACTTTACACACGAATTTCTGCTATTTTTTGTGCCATGAATTTTTACGGATACCAACAATTTTCCATGCAAATTGAATTGTATGGAAATTTGATGGTACCTTTTTTGTCTTATAAGTGTTTATAACAATAGCACTGTGGGTTTTTTGAAATGATTTTCTTTATATAGCATTTTACCATGTTAGTATTTGCCGTAGAGACTAGAGTATGAACTTACAGAATCGTTCTAATTTCGGATAACAGAAAATGACGATTTCCTAAATTGACTATAATAGAAGCTGGGATAAAATAATCAAACAGATGAACAGAAACACATTCTAATTTCACAAAAATGTGAGTTTGACTCGGCGTGCTGGTGTAAGGGTTTTTGTTGGTAGATTACAAGTATCTATGAAACTACTCATTTAGCCTCGAGACCTATCTTAATTTAAAGAACTCGAGATTCAATTTATCTAATTTTTTATTATCAAACAAAAGGTAAACTAAAATAAATGGTTGATTTTTTTTTTTATTGCTCACAAACGGTTGACTTTTAATAAAATTCTTGCACATTAATTTGTGCTATTTCACAACTTTTCATTTTTGTAATATTCATTTTTTTCAAAGTTGATATACTTAATAGGTTAAAATGTCTTTGATCCATATATTTTTTTATTCTGATAATTTATGTTTTAATATTTTTTATTAGGTATAAGACTAAAATGAATTTATTTAAAAATATAATGGATGAAATTAAAAATAAAATATAAAAGATCAAAATAAAAATTTTAAAATGTAAAAAATTAAAATTAGAAAATATAAAAAATTA
>JAMLFT010004054.1:0-14829 GCA_026544285.1 Pachyrhizus erosus | reverse complement strand
GAACTCAGGATAAATAGTTGGAATATAATAGGAATCTATGTAAGATATTTTGAGTTGAAATTATAATAAGATACCCTAGAAAATTACATTTTTATAAAATGACCAAAAATGCCCTTATCTTATAAAAATTAATTTCTATTTCTATTTAGACCACCTGAACTCAGGATAAATAGTTGGAATATAATAGGAATCTATGTAAGATATTTTGAGTTGAAATTATAATAAGATACCCTGGAAAATCACATTTTTATAAAATGACCAAAATACCCCTATACTATAAAAATTGATTTTTACCACTGGTTGGACTTCTTGAACTCAGGAGAAGAAGATGAGGATACTAGAAAGCCTATATAACATTTTAAATAGGAATGTAGAAATAAATTCCCAAAAGAAACATGTGAACCTAATGTATGTTGTTGATTATTGTGATATTTAATTATGTCTTTAAATATGTTGAAATGATGATATGAATGTAATTTCATCCCTCCACTATTAATGGAAGGAAAATATTCCTTGTAACTGTCCATATGAGACAGTGACAACCTTAAGATAGATGATGAACTGAGGAAAACTCAGACAATAATGACACAACCTAGAAGGATTGTGATATGTATGTATACCTAAAGTCCCAACCAGTACTAAGATAAGAGAAATAGTGGAGACAATAGATGGTATAAGGAAGAAAGGATAAACTGAAAAACCCTAACGAGTGAGAATCAAGAATGAGAAATGGAATGGTTGATCACAGAAGGTACTTGAGGAATGTACGCAAGCTCTGGTAAGATCATGGGGGTAGATAAGCTACCAAGTTGTGAACTGCTTAGGAAGAAGAAGGTGTCACAAAATCGGCTTGGTGTCCCCAACAAAGCATAACATTACCAAGATTCGGTTGAGAGTATCCTAGATCGAGTACCAAGCAGGATATGTACTACTAATCGTCAACCAAAGATTGTAAATTGGATTTTTAATGATACTCTTGTGTAAGCAATAGCGGAGTTAGTAGTATTGTATGCTGCGAAGGGCCCTAAAATGAGTAATATTCCTAATTAGGCACGTACGATAAGATAAGTGATTACGATTAGACAAACCACCTTATTGTATGTGTATGTACCCAAGAAATGATGACTCACTCCTACACCCCCCATCTTTTCAAACTGAAAATGACAGTTGAATTCCAACCGCTATTTCATTTGACAATCCTACCCTTAAAAGGAAGATGAACTTGTAACAACCTCATTTTCATTACTAAAAATAAACATACATATAATTCTATCTTTATTATCTAGATAAAAGTTTACATAAGCATTTCATTATTATTACAAAGAGAAAATTTCAACTTTGTCTCCCGGATCTTCGAAGGGATCCTCTTCCTCGAAGGAATCAACTCTAGGAGCAGATCTGACCACCCTATGCCTATTACAGATTGAGGAAGAGTTGCTTGGTCGTCTCCTCCTAGGATGTGATGGAAAACTGGGAGGTGACTCAGACACTCGTGATGGTTCCACTTGAGTTAGTACAATAGGGAGGTCTATTTGTCCATAAGAAATGGGAGCAAATGGAGTTGCATGAAATAAAGTAAAATGAACATATCCAGTGTAGTTATCTAGTTGATATAATGAATCCCTTGTCCAACGTCCACATAAAGGCGTTATGGCCACATGGAACAACGGGCATAATTCTTCAAACATCTTTTCCTGAAATGGTTAATTGTAGGAGTGAATCTTCAATTCTTAAGTAATTATGCAATAATGGCGTACTTGAAATCGTTTACTCTCAACCTCACTGTGTCGAGTCCTACTTAATAATCTATAAACGTTTTAGGTATCCTTCATTGCCTTTTTACTACTACCTCCTAAGGGCTTACGCGAATTGTGATATTAAGTCCATGAGTTGCAATTATTTTGGGTGACGGCCAAGAGTACGTATCTCAAGTTGGTACATGGATTAGATACTCTCTACTGACTTTGTTAATGCTCTATTTTGTCGGGGTAACCAAGCCGGCTTTGTGACTCCTTAATCTGGGCAATTCACAAACTTGGTGCCTAAACACCCCCCATAACTTCCACAACCTGCATACATTCCTCAAGTACCTTCTGTAGTCAACCCATTGCATTTTCTCCATTCTTTAGGTTCACTCGTATTCTATTTATCTACCTTTACTTTTATCGATCAAGTCTTCTAGGTACTAGATCCCTGGAATCTTCTAATATGAAGATTCCTGCTTTTTACTTGGCCATCACCTTGGTCTGTTTTTGGCCAGAAGGGGATCCCTTTTGTTTATGAAGACTTATCAATCTTTTCACTTCTTAAGCTGAGATGGTAATAATTTCCTTCTCTTTGTGAAATTCATAGTAGTATACTATTTTACTCTCACCTTAGAGTGTTCGTTGAGTACTTATTTTACAATCAATCTACTTACTGGAATTTTATGTCAGAAAAACGCATCTACCTGTCAATCTAAGAATTAAATATCTCTTAAAAAACCTTTGCTCTTTTAAGTTAAATGCTCAATTATCCTAGTTATATAGTTTTTATTATTCTTCCCTCAACTTTTTGATAGAGTCTCTAGGGAGAAATTGTCATTTAATGAATACAATTAGGTCTAAGGGTATTTTGGTCTTTTTCTTATAAAATTTCTTATAACTTTCTTGTCTCCTTTTTACTATGGTATTTTGATGTTTCACTTGTGACTATAGTCATAGATATTTCTATATTAATTCAATCTTTTATATTGCTAACTATTTTGTTTATTTATTTATAGGGGTATTTTAGCAAAATCTACAAAAATTATTATTTCAACATTGTTTTCTTTGATTTATGTCCTTAAGATCCTAGGAAACAAAATAATTTTACATTTCCTAGCAATTAGAATGTTTTCAGATCCTAAAATAAATTTAAAATGAATAACATAAATAATTTTATTACCTAAGGGTAAAATGGTCATTTTCATTATATAATTTTATTTATAAATATTTTTAAATCTAAACAAAAATTCTATGCCTTGGACAGTGTTATGGAAGTTTTCTAAGGTTGATCATAAATTTTTATAACCAGATTAGGCCTAAAAATTAATTTTTCTTCAAGTAGGGGTATTTTTGGAATTTTAAAAAATAATTTTTATTTCAACTAAATTTAGAAAAACAAATTTCTTAATCTGTTGTTCCCCTTTTACATTGCCTTGGTTTAAATTCCTAGAATTTTCATGGATCCTTAAAGCCCTAAATCACATAAAAACAATTTAAAATAATTTAAAAGAAAATTTTGAAGGGATGGACATTTTGGTAATTTAGCTATCTTCTTCAACCACTGGCCACTGTTCGTACTAGAGAATTCAAAATTGGGGATTTCGAATCCTTACAATTTTTACCAAATTAACTATTCAAAATCCTTCCTTGGCTCAATACAAATCTAACTCAATGATCAATTTGAAGTTATCCATTATGAGTTGCTTAATCGAAATCGAATTTTCTACGTTTAGGAACGAAAAATTTTCTTTTAATTTTAGAGAATTATAAAGTTTCAGAGTATGAAACTTTGCAAAAATAAAATTGACATATTATAGAATGATTCTGTAATCTAAATTAGAAGAAAGGAAGACTCCTCCTACCTTAATTTGGAGCTTTAATTTTTCGTCAATGGAAGCTCAGAAATCTCCGATAATTCGCGTTCCTCAGCTTGTTTCTTCAATTTCTTCTTTCCAATGTGTTTCTGGATAAATTACTAAGCTAATAGGAGTGATTTGAGCAATTTTGGTGGGTCATAAAGGGAGTTTGAGTAAGCTGAAGTTGGTTTGTGTTTCTATATTTGGAGCTTCGTTTTCATGGATTTTTATAGCCATTTTCCACCACCTATGGTGGTTATTTTATTCGTTTTTGGGCGGTTGTAGCCTTGCTGACTCAGTGCTCTATGCTGCTTAGGTTGGGTGGCAGTTGCAGGCTCCCTCGAAGCTTTTGGAAGAGCTTTCATGGCAGTTTTAAGAAGACGACTCGTATTTGAAAGGGATAATACTATTTTATTTTAGTAAGTTTCCAGCAATGGGCCTAAGGGTCTCACTGGTCACTCCTCTATTCCTCTCAGTGCCTAAGGGGGCAGGTTCGATTCCCAGCCAACCCTTTTTGCACCTTCTATTTTATTTCCCATTACCCACATGCAGTATTCCCCTTATACCAATTAATTGCTAAAATTGCTACCCACGTGGGGTAGCTCAGTTGGCAAAAAGGAACGCTTCTTCTCCTCGTGGACTAGGGTTCAAACCCAGCTCTATTTTTCCTATTCTTTTCTTCTTCTTTTTTTCTCTTTTCTTTTCTTTTGTATTTTTTTTATTTCTTTTTCTGTTTTTAGTTTTTATTTTCTATAAATTCATTTTTACTTCTAAAAATTCTTGAAAATTTTCTACATACTCTTTTCTTAATTACTTTAATTCCTGTAAATTCAAAAATGATAAATAAAAATAAATATGTAATTTTTAATTTTTTTAATATTAATAATAATTATTTATTAATTTTATTTCTAAAAAACATCTCAAAAAAATCTTTTTCTCTATATATGTTTAATTTCTAACTATGAGTTATTTCTTTAGTTTTAAATCCTTAATTTACTAGTTTTATATTTTTCTCCAAATATTTCTTTAATATTTTCTTTATTTATTAAATTTTTATTTCTTAGTTATTGTTAATTATATTTATCAACTTGCTAGATAAATAATTTCTTTACGTAAGCTAATGGATAAATTTATCAATGCCAATAATATTTTATTTGGTACATAAAAAGTAGGATGTTATAGGACTTACGACAAAGACCAGGGTGATAACACTTTTGTGGGATATGTTCGGTTCGCTTTCAGACCTACCAATATTGTAGTCCCCTGCCAATTCCATTACATAGACCTATTCGTAGTCTTATCTCAAACCCCACCACCAAGATTCACCAAAGTCCCAGCAATACGGAGACGATCGTAGACTTGTCAACCTCCAAAATCTTCTATGGGATCAGTATAAGCTAATGATCTAGATAGAGGAGAACACTTCACAAAAGAGGAAGACCCTTTAGAAAGATCTGACTAGATCATATTAATCCTAGAAACTAGTTAAGAAATGTTTTATTTTAGTATCAAGAGTACTGTAACGATGTAATGATAATAAGTTGTATGACTCCATCTATCTTGTTAATTAAGGACTCAAAGTAAAAAAGCAATATGTTTATTGTTAAATTGCAATACACCCAAATGAGTTGAGTTTTAAATTTTAATTGTGCTAAAACCCTTTGAATACAATTTCTTATTCATTAGAAATAAATAAATAAATAAAAAGAGCATTACACAATGACATGATCCTCAAGTAATGACATGAAATTTTAACAATAGGTCCTTAAAATAAAAACATACATTATAATAAAATATAAAGATCATTTAAAAATATATAATTTATTTTTATTTCATCTTATGCTTTTCATTGAATTTATGTATTTATTGAGTCAAATATATAAAATGTTAATTCAATAATAATAATTATTATAATATTTTTTAAAAGAATAAATTGATCTAAATTATGTCTCCTAAAAGTCAAGTGCTATCTTTTTGATATATTTATCACTGATTATATGATAGTTTTGTTCCATTTAATAAAATTATAGGATATATTTCAACTTTAATTTATAAGTGGTAATTATCTTATAATATCTATAGTTACACCAAACTAAACTTAACAAACTTTAAGTTAGTTAATAAAATTATAAACTTAAAACATTAATGTTTTAAATTCATAATAAATTTATCATCGAATCTTATAAGTGCATGTAAGTCCTAACGTTAATGTTTTAAATTCACAATCACATTTGTCAAAAAATCTAACTGATGCATGAATTTATGATGAATTCCAACCTCCACAAACTCAAGCAATGACATGATCCGCAAGCAATGACATGAAATTTTAAAAATTAATTCTTAAAATAAAAATATATACTATAATAAAAATAAAGATCATTTTAAAAAAATATATTTTATTTTTATTTCATCTTATCCTTTTCATTGAATTTTTGTATGTATTGAGTCAAAACATATAAAATGTTAATTCAATTATAACAATTGTTGTAAACTTTTTTAAACGAATAAATTGATCTGAATTATGTCTTCTATATGTCAAGTAGGTGTTTGTTTCAAATATTTATCCCTGATCGTGTGATATGGATTTGTTCAATTTAATAAAATTATGTAACATATTACAACTTTAATTTATAAGTGGTAGTTATCTTATAATATCTATAGTTACACCAAACTAAACTTAACAACTTTAAGTTTGTTAATAAAATTATAAACTTAAAACATTAATGTGTTAAATTCATAATAAAATTTATGATCAAATCTTATCAGTGCATGAAAGTCCTAACATTAATGTTTGAAATTCACAATACGATTTGTCATCAAATCTAACCAATGCATGAATTAATGATAAATTCCAACCTCAACAAACTCAAACAATGACATGATTCTAAAGCAATGACATGAAATTTTGATAATAAATTGTTAAAATAAAAATATAGTATAATATAATATAAAGATCAGGTAAAAAATATATAATTTATTTTTATTTCATCTTATCCTTTTTTATTGAATTTATGTAGTTATTGATTCAAAATATATAAAATGGTAGTTCAATGATAACTATTGTTGTAAACTTTTTTAAAAGGAGAAATTGATCTAAATTATGTCTCCTAAAAGTCAAGTGCCTATCTTTTTTATGTATTTATCTCTGATCGTGTAATATAGATTTCATTTGTTTAATAAAATTATAAGATATATTTAAACTTTAATTTATAAGTGGTAATTATCTTATAACATTTATAGTTTCATCAAACTAAGCTTAAAAAACTTTAAATTTATTAATAAAATTATAAACTTAAAACATTAATATTTTAAATTCATAATAAAATTTATCATCAAATCTTATCAGTGCTTGTAAGTCCAATCATTTATGTTTTAAATTTACAATAAGATTTGTTATCAAATCAAACCAATGCATGAGTTCATGATGAATTCCAGCCTTAACAAACTCAAGCAATGACATTAATTCATGATGAATTCCAACCTTAACAAACTCAAGCAATGACATTAAATTTAAATGAAAATTCTTAAAATAAAAATATATTATAAATTAATTTAAAGATCATTTAAAAATATATAATTATTTTTATTTCATATTATCCTTTTCATTGAATTTATGTATTAATTGAGTTAAAATAAATAAAATGTTAATTCAATGATAACAATTATTGTAAACATTTTTAAAAGAATAAATTGATCTTATAATATTTATAGTTCCACCATACTAAGCTTAACAAACATTAAGTTCCTTAATAAAATCATAAGCTTAAACCATTAATGTTTTAAATTCATGATAAAATTTATCATCAAATCTTATAAGTGCGTGTAAGTCCTAACATTAATGTTTTAGTTTCACAATAAGATTTGTCATCAAATCTAATCGGTGTATGAATTCATGATGAATTGCAACCTCAACAATCTCAAGGAATGACATGATCCTATAACAATGACATGAAATTTTAAAAATAAATTCTTAAAAAAAATATTATAATAAAATATATAGATCATGTCATCAATATATAATTTATTTCTATTTGAACTTATCCTTTTCATTGAATTTATGTATTTATTGAGTCAAAAAATATAAAATGCTAATTATATGATACCAATTATTGTAAACATTTTAAAAAGCATTAATTGCGCTAAATTATGTCTCATAAAAATTAAGTACGTGTCTTTTTGATACATTTATTCTTGATCATTTGATATGGTTTTGTTCAATTTAATGAAATTATATAAGATATTTAATCTTTAATTTATAAGTGGTAATTATCTTATAATATCTATAGTTACACCAAACTAAGCTTAACAATCTTTAAGTTTGTTTATAAAATTATAAACTTATAACATTAATATTTTAAATTCATAATAAAATGTATCATTAAATCTTATGAGTGCATGTAAGTCCTAACATTAATGTTTTAAATTCCCAGTACGATTTGTCATCAAATCTAACCAACGAATGAAAACAAGATGAATTCCAACCTCAACAAACTCAAGTAATGACATGATCCTCAAGCAATGACATGACATTTTGATAATAAATTGTTAAAATAAAAATATATATTATAATAAAATATAAAGATCAGTTAAAAAATATATAATTTATTGTTATTTAATCTTATCCTTTTCAATGAATTTATGTAGTTATTGATTCAAAATATATAAAATATTAGTTCAATAATAATTATTGTTATAACTTTTTTAAAAGAACAAATTGATCTAAATTATGTCTCCTAAAATTCAAGTAGTTATCTTTCTGATATATTTATCTCTGATCGTGTGATATAGTTTTGTTCCATTTAATAAAATTATAGGATATATTTAAACTTTAATTTATAAGTGGTAGCTATCTTATAATATCTATTGTTACACCAAACTAAGCTTAACAAACTTTAAGTTTGGTAATAAAATTATAAACTTAAAACATTAATATTTTAAATTCATAATAAAATTTATCATCAAGTCTTATTAGTACATGTAAGTCCAAACATTAATGTTGTAAATTTACATTAAGATTTGTTATCAAATAAAATCGATGCATGAATTCATGATGAATTCCAACCTCAACAAACTCAAGGAATGATATTAAATTTTAAAAATAAATTCTTAAAAGAAAAATATATATTATAATAAAATATATAGATCATGTCTTAAATATCTCATTTATTTTTATTTGAACTTATCCTTTTCATTGAATTTATGTATTTATTGAGTTAAAAAAAATATAAAATGGTAATTCAATGATAAGAATTATTGTAAACTTTCTAAAAGGAATTAATTGCTTTAAATTATCTCCTAAAAGTCAAGTAGGTGCTTTTTTATATATTTATCCTTGATCGTGTGGTATGATTTTGTTCAATATAATGAAATTATAGAACATATTGAAACTTTAATTTATAAGTGGTAATTTTCTTATAATATCTATAGTTACACCAAACTAAGCTTAACAAACTTTATGTTTGTTAATAAAATTATAAACTTAAAAAATTCATGTTTTAAATTTATCATAAAATTTATCATCAAATCTTAATAGTGCATGTAAGTCCTAACATTAATGTTATGAATTCCCAATAAGATTTTTAATCAAATCAAACCAATGCTTGAATGCATGATGAATTCCAACTTCAACAAACTAAAGCAATGATGTGATCTGAAAGCAATGGAAATAAATTTTAAAAATAAATTCTTAAAATAAAAATATATTATAATAAAATATAAATATCATTTAAAAAATATGTAATTTGTTTTTAGTTCCTCTTATCCTTTTAATTTAATTTATGTATGTATTGAGTCAAAATAAATAAAATGTTAATTCAATGATAACAACTCTTATAAAATTTTTTAAAAGAATAAATTAATAAAAATTATGTCTCCTAAAAGTTAAGTAGTTGTCTTTTTGATATATTTATCCATGATGGTGTGATTTGATTTCGTTCAACTAATATTATTATAGGACAGATTTAGACTTTAATTTATAAGTGGTAATTTTCTTATAATATCTATAGTTAGATTAAACTAAGCTTAAGAAACTTTATTTTGTTAAAAATTATTAACTTAAAACATTGATGTTTTAAATTCATAATAAAATTTATCATCAAATCTTATTAGTGTATGTAAGTCTTAACCATAATGTTTTAAATTCACAATAAGATTTGTCATTAAATCTAACGAATGCATGAATTCATGATGAATTCCAACCTCAAAAAACTAAAGTTATAACATGATCCTAAATTAATAACATAAAATTTTAAAAATAAATTCTTCAAATAAAATATTTTATGATAAAATATAAAGATCATTTAGAAAATATATAATTTTTTTTATTTCATCTTATCCTTTTCATTGAATTTATGTATTTATTGAGTTAAAAGATATAAAATGTTAATTCAATGATAAAAATTATTGTAAACTTTTTAAAAGAATAAATTGATGTAAATTATGTCTCCTAAAAGTAAAGTAGCTGTCTTTTTGATATATTTATCCCTAATCGTGTGATATAGTTTTGTTCAATTTAATAAAATTATAGGACATATATAAATTTTAATTTATAATTGGTAATTATCTTATAATATCTATAGTTACACCAAACTAAGCTTAACAAACTTTGACTTTGTTAATAAAATTATACACTTAAAATATTAATGTTTTAAATAGATAATAAAATTTATCATTAAATCTTATTATTGCATGTAAGTCTTAACATTAATGTTTTAGATTCCCAATAAGATTTGTCATCAAGTCTAACTTATGCATGTATTCATGATGATGTCCAACCTCAATAGACTCAAGTAACGACATGAATTTTTAAAAATAAGTCCTTGAAATAAAAGCATATATTATAATAAAATAGAAAGATAATTTAAATATATATAACTTATATTTTATCTTATCCTTTTCAATGAATTTATGTATTTATTGAGTCAAAATATATAAAATGTTAATTCAATGATAACAATTGTTGTCAACTTTTTTAAAAGTGGAAATTGATCTAAATTGTGTCTCCGAAAAGTCAAGTAGTTGTTTTGGATATATTTATCCCTGATCGTCTAATATGGTTTTGTTCAATTTAATAAAATTATAGGACATGTTTAAACTTTATTTTATAAGTGGTAAGTATCTTATAATATCTATAGTTACACCAAACTAAGCTTAACAAACTTAAAGTTTGTTAACAAAATTATAAACTTAAAACATTAAAGTTTTAAATTCATAATAAAATTTATCATCAAATCTTATCAGGGCATGAAAGTCCTAACATTGATGTTTCAAATTCACAATAAGCTTTGTCATCAAATCTAACGAATGATGCATCAATCGATATTGAATTCCAACCTCAAGAGACTAAAGCAAGGACATGATGTTGAACCAATGAGATGAAATTTGAAAAAAACAATTCTTAAAATAAAAATATATATTAAAATAAAATATAAAGATCATTGAAATTATATTAAATTTATTATTATTTCATCTTATCCTTTTCATTAAATTTATGTATTTATTCAGTCAAAATATATAAAATGTTAATTCAATGATATAACTGTTGCAAACTTTTTAAATGAATAAATTAATCTAAATTATGTTTCCTAAATGTTATGTAGCTGTCTTTTTAATATTTTTATCCCTAATTGCGTGATATGGTTTTGTTCAATTTAAGAAAATTCTATAGCATATTTAAACTTTATTTTATAAGAGATAATTATCTTATAATATCTATAGTTAGACCAAACTAAGCTTAATAAACTTTAAGTTAGTAAATAAAATTATAAGTATAAAACATTAATGTTTTAAATTCATAATAAAATTTATCATCAAATCTTATTAGTGCATGTAAGTCCTAAATTAATGTTTTATATTCATATTAACATTTGTCATAAAATCTAACCGAAACATGAATTCATGATGAATTCCAGCCTCAACTGTAACATCCTAAATTTTTGCTATAATATATATATTCCTATAATTAATTCCTTCTCCAGTTAGTTTGTAAGAAATTAACATAAAGTAAAAAATAGAAAGTATAAATTTATTCCAATTTGAAATTAATTCATAACATTTTAAGTAATCATGAGAAAAGAAAAATAAATTAGAATAAAATTAAAATATAATTTTCAAATAGTAAAAATGAATTTTTAGGGAATTAAATAAATTAAATAGATTTTTTATGAAATAAACAAATTTCTATTAAATAAAATAAAGAAATGAAGAAAAGAAAAATTTAAGTTAGTAGAAGAAAATATAATTAAGTTTTTAGGATTTTTAAAACAATTTTGAAATCAAAATTAAAAGAGATTAAAATTATAAAACAAAAAAAAAATTAACACAGGAAAAGAAATAAATGGAAAAGAAGGAAGGAGGAAAAAGGGTTAGTAAGATTCAAACCTAGGACCTAGTGAGAGAGAGAAGAAGTGCAATGCCTTTGCCAACTGAGCTATCCACGTGGGGTAGCAATAATCTACAAAAACAAATATAAAATATAAAAGCGCTGAGTTAATAAGAAAATAAAATGCGAATTTAGCAAAAGGGTGTGGAACGATTTCGAAGGTAGGAGCGCGATGTCGAAGAGAATTCGATTAAGAAGGGATTGTCATTTGATTGCTAGGCTTATCATTATTAATGTTACGAGTTAAAGTCTATTTGACCCTTTCTAAAAATTGCTTGCTGCTTTTGAAGCAGCTTCGTCATTTTTAACCTCAAGCTGATTTTTCTCAGAATTGTAAACTTTGCACCCTGTGATTCCCATGCTCTAATAGCTCCCTAGATACCACTGTCCTAGCCTAGGGATGCTTCAGGACGAACTAACAGAAGTTAAGGACGTCTATATAAGGGAAATCAAATTCGAATTCGAGGAGAAAAATCGAGAGCTTCGTTCCCTAAATTCTCATCAGTTTTCCCTTCCCATTGCTTCATATTTATTCCATTAGCTTCACAATTAATTCATGAATGTTTTTGTCCAAGAAATTCAAAGGATTGCTCAAAGAATTGAAGAAGAGCAACTTCATCGGAGCGCCACCGTAGGTTTCTTTCAATTTCTGGTTTTAGAACCATTATAGATTGTACTAATTTGATTTCTGAAGAGTTTTGACGCACTAAAGCTAAGTAATTTCTTCAATTCAATTCTAATTTTTTAGTTTGGAAATTTGAATGAATTCAAATTAATTTGTCTTGACCCAAGATGATATTGACCAATTCTGGATCAAAGAACCATAAGAATAAGTATACAACGGTGTCTATATGGATTAATTGCAGAAATTGAAGAAAGAGACAATAATTCAAAATTTGAAATCTCAAGTTCGAATTAGATATGGGGAAGAAGAAGAAAAAGGGGAACCCCTTAGTAGAAAAATTTACTAAAATACCCCTCACCTATTTATTTATTTATTTTAATTTCTCTACCACAACTACTCAATAAAATTTTGAAAGTAAGCTTAGAAAATAGCTCTCCCTCTAAGTATAGGTAGAAAGCAATTTTTCTCAAAAAGATTAATTAAAAATTTATTTATTTGCTAAAATTCCAAAAATGCCTCTAAGAAAGAAAAATTGAAAATTTAACTCTAGTTTGTCAATAAATTAAGGAGAAAATTGTCAAGAAATAATTGGGAATAAACCTAAGATATTTTCATCACTAGAGAAAGTTGAAAATCCTTAAAAATAAATTATTATTTTCAAAATGACCAAAATACCCCTATGGTATGAAAAATGAAATTTTACCACCTTTAGGTCATTCAAACTTCAAGAAAAGTAGTCTAGATTATTGTAGCATTATGAGGTATCCTTATGAACAATTATGAGTTGAAAATTCTAGCAAAATCCTAAAGGGAAATTTTTTTATAAAATGACCAATATGCCCTTACTTTATAAAAGATCAATTTTTATTTCTATTTTGATCTCCTGAACTCATAAGCATAATTTGAATATAGTACGAACCCATATAATATATTTTTGAGTAGAAAATCATATTTTTATAAATGACCAAACTACCCTCCTTTCTTGAAAAATACCCCTTTTTAGTCAAATTTCAAAATAAGACTAATGGAAACTCAAAACCTCATATACTTACTTCTTTCCCATAAATTTAATAATAAGGAAGGAATTGAGAATATAAAAAGTATAAAACGACCATTTTGCCCTTACTTTATCATTTGAATATAAAATATATGGTTGATTATTATGAACTTGATTATGTATTTAATTATATTGGAGTGATGATATAAATGTGTTTCAAACCTACACTATTAGTGGAAATTGAATATTCCCGATAACTGTCCATTTGAGACAACAACAACCCTAGGATAGATGATGAATTGAGGAATACTTGAACAATGTTGACACAACCTAGAAGGACTGTGATATATGTATACCTGATTTATAAGCAAGTACCAATATGAGAGAGATAGTGGAGAGGACAGATGATATAAGGAAGAAGGATGAACTATAAAACCCTAACGAGTGAGAACTAAGAATGGGGAATGCAATGGTTGACTACAAAAGGTACTTGAGGAATATACGCAAGTTTTGGTGAGACCTTGGGGGTAGATAAGATGCCAAGTTGTGAGCTGCTCAGAGTGAAGAGGATGTCACAGAACTGGCTTGGCATCCTGAACAAAGCGGAGCATTACCAAGATTCGGTTGAGAGTATCCTAGATCGAGTACCAAGGCAAGATATGCACTCTCAATTTGCAAATTGGATTATTAATGATATGCTCGTGTAAGCCCTCCCAGAGTTAGTAGTAATGGAGGCTACGAAGGGCCCTAAAATGAGTAGTATTCCTAATTAGGCACGTATGGTAAAATGAGTGATTGCGATTAGATACACCACCTTATTATATGTGTGTGTACCCAAGAATTGATGATTCACTCCTATACCCCCTTATCTTTTTAGACTCAAGATGGAAAATGAATTCCAGCTGCTATTTCATTTGATAATCCTACCCTTAGAAGGAAGATGGACCTAAGATAGAGTTTAGGGTGATGATACTTTTGTGGGATATGTTAACTTCGCTTTCAAACCTACCACTATTGTAGTTCCCTAGAAATTCCATCATGTAAATCTACTAGTAATCTTATTGTAACATCCCATTTTTCCAAAGTAATAAAAGTATTATTATTTCAGTGTAAATAAGGTAATTAGATTAGACAATAGAAAATTTAGAGAATAATAAAAACAAAAATTTAGAATAAGCTTTAGTAAGTAAATAAAATAAATAAAAATATGTAAAGATGAGAAATTG
>JAMLFT010004053.1:0-20509 GCA_026544285.1 Pachyrhizus erosus | reverse complement strand
ATTTTATATTCTATTTATGTCAACTTAATTTATAAAAAAAATATTCAAGTGATCAATATTTTATTTTTAAAATAATAAAAAAAATGATATTAATCCTTCCAAAGTTAACATGACTGATCCTATCCGAGTCTTATAAAAATGAATTAAATATATGATTTATAATTTTTTAATCATAATATTGGTATAAAATATTTAATAATATTATTGATAATTAATTTTTATTAAAAAATTTAATTAAAAACATCGCTTATAATTTAAATCTTATAAAAAAAACTGGGAAAAGTATTAAATAAAAAAAAAAGAGTATACAGTTCATTAAAAAATTCAATAAATAAATGGAATTATACATACCCAAACTCATTATTAGAAAGAGATATCTAACGAGGTCATTCAAGATGCTATCGAATAAGCTAATTTTGCGCTTTAATTAGCAAACGAAACTTTCACTCCCAAATCGCAGAATTAAGCAATATTGCAATATTTAATTAATAATGCAATAATCGTTTTCATTCATAAAAATAGGAAACAAAAATCTGCTGTGAGACCTCTATCACTTTAAATTGAGAATAGATTGAAAATAAATTCAAAATCATCCAAAGAAGCTGTATTTTGAAAACATGACCTGCCCATCTCACACAAAAAACAGTTTGTCTCGTCTAAATAAATCGCTAACCATTCACACACACATAAAAAGAAAAGCTAACCAGTTTTGAAAAAAATAATTAAAATTTTGAAAAATAAGTAAAAAGTTGATCAAAAATAATTTGGTCTAATTCAATCATAACATTTGGCACATACTTTTAAGTGGTCACATGATTTTTTTAAATATTCATGTGATCACTAACTAATTTTAATCTTAATAATCTATAAATAAATTACTTTCTTCGTATATAGTAAATTTTATTAATTCAAATATTAAATTAAAATTTTTTATTTAGTATATTAAGTCTACTTTTTTTCTAAAATTTAAAACTATTTAATACTTCATTAAATAAATTCAATTTAACTTATAATATACTTTTTACAATTACGTAAATGTTAACCATGAAATTAAAAAATAAAAATATTTTATAATTTATTATATGTGCATAATAATTGAGTTAATATCAAAATATTTATCAGTTGAGTCAATAAATTTTTATGTATATAAAAGAGAGTAATTTTTATAAAAAAAAAATACTATTAAAGTAATTTAATCTATCTGCAAGCACTCGTATTAATATTGTCTAAAAATGTTATTATTAAAAAAATTCTTAAAATCTTCTCATATAAAAAAAACAACTATTCTATTATATATACATATAATATAAATTAACTATTAAAATAATTAACACAGTGTGTATAATAGAAAGTAACTATTATTAAATAATAATAATAAAGTAAAAAAATACACATTTTTATAAAAAAAAAGTTATTTAATTATTTATTTTTATTAAAATTTAAAAATATATAAATAAATTTATTTTTTCATAATAAAAGATACGTATGAATTTCCTTGTGATTATTTTGAACTTGATAGAAATCTGATTATGTTTAATATTTGAGAAAAAAAAAGCTATATATTAATAATAAAAAATAATTTTATAAATTATCATATATTACAAATTTATTAATTTTTAGTAATTATTTAAAAATTGATATATCAACAATAAATTACCGTATAAATAATCTATCACCCACTTTTTTTAAACCCAACATTAATCTCGGTTCACTTTTAAGAAATTTGTTATAATTATATTATTAATACGAAATATCTATCTTTAGAAAAATGACAATAGGAAGATGAATATGAATTTATGAAGTGTCGTCGAGACACAACGAAGAGTGCTTCGTTGATGACACTTTTTCTTTTATATGCAATTGCTGAGCGACCCAACTTTCGTGGCTTTTTATAAATTTAATTGTTAGTTTTTTAATTGGAAAATTTTAATAAATTGATCTGATATCCGAATCGTGTAGCTTAAAAATTCGGCCTCCTGCAACATTAGTGAAAATTCGATTAAAAAATACTTTGGCTTTAATTATTCTAATTATTTTTTAAAATTCGTTAAAAAAAGATTTCCGGTCAATTAAAAATTTAATATCAGATTATACGTAATAATGCATTAATTTTTATGATTTATTTTTTACTAACATTTTACATTATAAAATATTAACTATATGTATTTTATAATAAAGTAAAAACCATTTAATTTAATTTTATAATGTTATATGTATGTACAACGAGAGACGTTAATTTAACTGCAGTTCACTTATGGTTTAATAAATTAAAAAAATATTATTTTTACTGATTTAATAATAAGTCTGGTTTTTAAAAGGTATTTAATTAGAATGTATATTTTTACCTGATCTCTAACTAGATTGTCATGTATACCAATATTTTTTTAACTTTCAAAATAATTAATTGAAAGGTATATTTAGGGTGATTATTAATTAATTGATAGTATAAAATATAATATCATAAGTATGATATATTTAATATATTTTTATACTCCTTTTAGTATAAATGAAAATTATTAATTAAAGTATTTTTTATATTTTTTTAAATTATTGTCTTCAATAGTAATATTATATTATATTATACATATATATATATATTATTAACACAGTTTTATGTAAATTAAATTATTTTTATAATTTGTTTAAATATACTTTTTTATTAGACAAGATAACTAATTTTACCAAAAATTAAATATTTTAAATCTTTTACCAAATAACTTATAATTAAAAAGACATTTTAAGCTAATAAATGAAAAAAGCTGACAAGCCACTTCTACTTTTTTTTTTAAGTTCTTATTCCTAGTTTTAATTTAAAAATAATTTTTAAGTGTAAAAAGTTTGCAAAACATAACCAAAGTTAAGTTCTATTTGATAACTGATATTTAAAAAACACATGAAATAAGACTTGAACTAACAAAACTTGTTTATGGTAAAACCCTTAATATAACGTATTTAAATAATACCTTAACATATTTTTTAAACCTTTTACTGTTATGATCACTATTAATAATTATAATTTAAGTATAATATTAAATTAAATATAATAGAATTAAATCTTTTATTGTTTGGATTGGATTTTTTTTATTTGGTTTTAATATTTTAGAAATAATATATGTTATTTATACAAGTAATAAAAAGTAAGTTACCATCTATGTAAATATTTGCTTAATATTTAAGTAATTTCAAGAATTGAGGTGGATTAAGAGAATTTGAAATTTAAATTAAAAAAAGATAATGTAAAAATTTAAAAATATAAGTAAGAAAAAGGATTATATTTTTTATCAAACACTTGATATGCATAAAAAAATGATTGTCGTGATTATCTTATCATCTAACTATTAATACTATTATCTAATTAAAATCATATTATTATTGATCCACAAATTATTCTAGCATTAATTTCTTAAGTAAAAAAACTTAAGTCCCTTGATTTTATTGTGAATTACTTGATTCATGTAACTAAGTGATTAATGTTAAAATCAAAGATTTTAAATGGTGACTAATCCTTTTTACTCAATCCTTATGCATAAAAATTTTCGGTTTCATTTTTTAATTTGAAATTCATTTAAATTTATTAGTTATAATTAAACATATAAAATCATACAATTAGTTTATCAAGCCAAAAGCAAACATTAAGAAAAAAATATGAACAATAACATTTCTTTTTGAATAATAAAAATACTATTACGTGAAAGTAGATAAGATTAAATTAAACTCCAACAAAAATAAAAATTTAACTACTCATAAATATGAAAAAAGGATCATCCAATGAGAAAATACTTGGAGATGAATATCTTAGTATGAAAATTATCACAAACTCTCTCTAATCTATATTTTCTAATATGCAAGACTCAATTTCATTTTTTACATTCTAGGTCAACTTTATATTAGTTGGACTTTTAGAGATAGAGTTTTTTTATGTCAAACTCACTCAAATTAACCAAATGAAACTCACTTAAGGGAGCACAAAAGATAATTTGAGCTACCACAAATGAGCAATTCCTCCTTCAGACGCAGGACCCAATTGGTTCAATCTTTCTCAGTTGTCTTCCTCTACTGGTTCTATGTTTTCTCCTTAATGTCCACTTTCATGTCATGTCCCATAAAATAGTTATCTAAGTGAGAGCTGAGGTGTAAACATAAAGTATTAGTGTCTCTGGGTCCATGGGCACATCAAGTGGAAAGTCTCAGAGCTCAGGGTCTGAGGTTGAGAATTCCATTCTGAGGGCCTAAATGGATGAGCTTACCCAACGACTTCAATCATTCAACCACATCTTTTTCACTGTTCAATTTTCTCCGCCTTTCTCCATCTGACAAAATAAGGATAATTGTGCTTCCATCAATGTACTTTTCTTCTCTTCGACTTGCTTCCTGTTAAGTGAGAGACAGATACATAAACAGAATTTGTGCAAAGTGCTTAATGAAAATCACTTAGTAGCCTGCAACTATATGTCAGCTCATTAGTCTATTCACTCTTTGTCCAATATCATGGAAAAGAGATTTCACTGCTAGTCTTAAAAAAGGTACTTCTTATTAAGGATATTCCATTTGTATTCATGCATTGTATGTATTTAGCTAGCTTTGTTTGGGTGCAGTATATGTATTTAATTATTGAATAAAAATTACTACTAGTTGAGGCTGATCTGAATATTTTATTAAATAATTTTAAAATAAGTGTTGAATTTTAAATTAATCATAAATTTGTATCTGTTATTAGTATAAATACATTTTATACAAAAAAAAATTATTGTTTTGACAAAATGTTACTATTTGTTTTATTTTTATTTGTATTTTTCAATAATTAACACACAATAAAAAAAATAAAATTACGTGATCAAATGTTGATAGTGAAGACTCTTTTAAATAATACTACATATCAATTAAAATTCATAAAACTGTACGTGCTGGTTTTGATTTTATGTTTATTTCATTAAAATACTACACATATTAGAAAACACTTTGTGCAGTTAACAAAGCTTAAAGATAATCTTTCTTTTAAGATTTTGCTATTTTAATTAAAGAGCACTCCAGCCATATTACCTGTCACGTGGAAAACAAGTATTGAAATGTGAATTTTGAGATTAATCTAAAGAAGACGTTGTTAGGAATAATATAATAATAAAAAATAAAAATAAAGGAGAGAAAAAAAAATTTAAAAATTTAACATGATTCAATACATAATATATTATCTATGTTTACTATTATACTAAAAAATATATTTTATTTTTAATATATCAACAAAAGATATATAAAAGGTTTTTTATATAAAAATATATGAACAATATATATAGAGCTAAAATTAAATTATATATTTTTAATAAACGTTTCATGGTAATATATTATAAATAAAGGAATAATTACGGTTTAAAACGATGAGGTTTTTTTTAATAAATAAAGACAATATTTTACAACTCATAAATAAAAATAAAAATAATTAAAAAATTATTGATGTTTCGAACCACTATTCTGAGTTCACTTCAATCCATGTAACCAAAATAGATAAAAAAAAAAAAAAAAGTGTTAGACCCAAAAACATATAAATGAATTGAACATATGATTTCATGACTAGCAACCCAACATCTGATTTGAATTGAGAACCATGGTGAATCTTGACAATACACAAGGCCAATGCAGACGTGGACACTGGAATATGACCCATGGCTGCCAACAACAAATAACTGCAAATTACGAGGTTATGGACGAAGCAATTCCTCACACATATCAAGTGAAAAGCTCTACCTTCACTCAAAAGTAACCAAATAAGTAGCATAAAATGCGCCTCTCTCTAACACATCCACTTCTACCATTTCCTGTAAATATTGACTTGAGCATAAGAATTTTTTACTTCTTGTTAGTGAAAAACATACTATTTTGCATTTGCAAGTTTTTGAAAGCATTGCATATGCATATTTCAAAAATCCAAAAGAGATGAAAATGAAAGTACGTTTTCGTTTATTATAACTCTAATTTAAAGTGTGAAGAAAGCTTGTAGAAATGTGATTGCTACGAAAAATAAAGATGTTTCCTTTCTTATACTTGAAAAATCCATCCATGAATAAGATAATAATCACCCTCACTCTCATAATCCTAGCGGAGATGAATCTCCTCATAATTCGCTTAAAACTTCTAAAAGAACATCAAGTCTAAAAATTTTCTATGAATATATTGAAATAGTAGAAAATATATCTCTATTGAAACTCAAAACCAAGTCGAATAATTTCATTAAGTCTTTCAAATTTGAGAATTTTCGAAGATTACAAACATCGATTGAAATCACCTAGAGAAACCAAGTTCAAGGGACATATTGAAAAAAGGGAATAATAATAATAATAATAATAATAATAATAATAATAATAATAATAATAATAATAATAATAATAGTAAAGCATTTAAGTAATAGTCAAACATTTATTTAAATTTGATTCAAGTGTTTTAAGATTCAAGTATTTTTCTCGTATATGTATCAATATTTTCCAAATCTCGTGTATTATGTTTTCCAAAGAACTTACACTAAGAATGTATGGAAATTAAATCACGTTATTTCCATAATCAATATTATTTTAATAAAATTTATGTTTTTAATTTATTAATATATGTTTATAGGCACAAGTTAAAAAAGCATTAAACTAATTATGTTAGTTAGAGGTAACTTATATCTGAAATATAATATTTGAACAAAAAAAATTAACGTCACCCACACATATTAATTGAAGATGTTATTTTCAATATTTTTATTTAAAAAAATAAATTCAGTAAATTTTGGTCATTAATTTTTTTATGAATGATTAAAATTTAAATATAAAAGGTATATAACATTTAAACAGAATTTAATCGTGCATAATAATTATATAATTCATATTTATTTATAATAAATAAATTAAATTAAAAACTATTAAATGGTTATATTAATTTCTATATTTAAATTTTAATCATTATGCATATTCATATATAAGTGGTACCAAAAAAGTTTTGACAAAAACTGTATGAAATATTTAGCATGATTTCTACCAGCTTTATTTGTTGCTTTTTATTCTCTTAACTTTTGTTTGATCAACAAAAAGCCACCACTTGAATTCGTGAAAATTTTATACCTAAATTTACTATCAATGTTTTTTCTCTCTCTGTTGAAAATTTGATAACTTTGTTGAAAATTGATAACTTAGTTCAACTCAACTAATAATAGGTTATGATTTAAACTGACTAACTCATAACGTTTTTTTTATAAAAAACTTTTAACAGAATTTAATTAAAAATTATATTGTTAATTAATTAGAAATTATTATGCTAAACTTATATAAAATTATTAATTTTATATCATATATTGTATAAATTTCAAACATTCAATTTTTGAGTTGAATTGAATTAAAATATGAACTAAAATATTATTCTAAGTATATTACAGGTAAAAAAATATTATCAATTCTAATGATAATTGATTTTTATCAGAAAAAACATAACTTACTATTTGTAATAAATATCTTTTATTATTATTATTATTATTATTATTATTATTATTATTATTATTATTATTATTATTCATTCATTCTCAAAATTAAAATGCGACATTATCTATTCACGCTTGTTCTTTGAAGTTGGTCAACAAAAGCATGAGTAATAACAATAAGCACAGCAACCGTTGGCTTTCTACTTTGTGGAGTCAGCATTCACTTCTGCACTGCATGACAACCAACAAAGTAACAAAAGTCAAACACTGTTATGTTGCCATAATAACCACCTCATTCATGTCAACTAACTTAGCCATTGCCACTATATAATTCCACCATGCTAATCACTAATCACTAATCACTAATCACTAATCACTAATCATCACCACCACCAACCAATTCTTTGGTTCGTCACTGTTTTCCTTCAAACCAAACATGACCAGGTCAAGTATATTTATTTCACTCTTTTATTTTTTTTATCAATTTGTTTGAATATAAGTTATAAATGTTTTTTTTAATTCTCAATTAAAAATATAATTTTTTCAATAAAAAACTCTCAAAAATATTATTTTACTAAAAATTTAAGATACAAGTTTGATTTATATACTTAATAGATATTTTACCTTTTAGGGTTATAACCCGACTTTAAGTCAGTGATGCGATTCATCAAATTAAACAACTCCATTTTTGAGATCTTTTTTTTTGGGGGTACAAAATTGATTCAGCTTAAATTTGAGGGAAAATTTACTTCCTAATTAATTTTTATTATTTTAATTTTTTAAAAATAAAACCAAACTGAGTCCCATACTCTTAATTTCAATTGGAAAAAAGAGGGAAAAAAAATCTTCGACATTATTTAATGAACGGAATTTGAATGGTTTCTACCCTTGTTTTGTTTCCTTTATTAAGTACTGTGTTCCACGTGGTCGATCGCTAGGTTTTATTAAAGAATATTACACAAATTTTTTATAGCGATACTATTCAACGACCAAATTGTAGGGTGCAGCTCCATAACGAGACATTTTGGTTTGCAGGCCCGCAAATTATCACCGTTAAATTTATATGTGATTCGTTAATTATATTATGCCGCCTCACTAAAAAAATCATTATTTTGCTTTGACATTTTTCATCACTAAATATAGTAATAATAGTTGTGATATATTGACCGTAGACATTGCAGTCACAATGCATGGTGATGGGGATTATATAGTTATAGTGATAGTCATTTTTATAGGTTGATAATAATAATAATAATAATAAAATAATAATAATAATGATAATTAACTAAATATAATATGTATAAAAAGTGATAATAAAAATAATAATGATAATAATTATTATAATTATTATAATTATTATTATGATAGTAAAATTGTAATAATGATGATAACATATAACAATGTTATCAATAATGATAATAATTAAACTATTGTTGATGATGATAAAATGAAAATTATAATGTAATGTGAAATTGAATTTTTTTTTAGTTTATATTATTTATTTGAAGAATTAATAGTTTATATTATTTGTTTCTAAAATTATTTTAACTTTAAAATTATTGAACTAATGAACATAATAAAGATAAACAAATAGAATAGTCTTACTTATTTTATTGATTCATCAAATGACAAAGCAAAATTAGATATGATAACTTGATATATTTGTCTAGGATTAAGCTTTTGAAGTCCAATTGTAACATGCAAAATTTTATTTATTTATTTTTAAAGATGATAAGAGATCAAATTTCAGTAACTTTAAGGTAATTATTATTTATTTTATTGAAATTTAATCATTATAATAAATAATTAATCTTAACTATTAAATTTCAAGAAACTAAAAGATAATAATAAAAAATAATATTTTTAAGAAATAACTTTATCTCTCCTCTATAAGAATTGTTAAATATTTTATTTGTGTTTTTGTTTTAAACAACAAATATTTTGAGAAGAATAATCATAAATTTTAAAATGGGTTTTTATTGATGGATATAAAATAAAATATTATTTGTATAATATTATCGTAGACGTTGTTTTATTATTTATAATTAAGCTAAAACCAAATCCTTCCTTAGATTTAGGCCTTTGGGTTAGCTGATCAATTATACTAAACCCTAAACCAATTATACTAAGAGTTGTTTTGTTAATCCCTTATCAGTAAAAGTAACTTTCATTCTTTCTTCTAAAAATATTATGTTGTTATAGTCATGAATTGAAGAGTAAAAGAATTATAGAATTGTTGCTATTATTTTCATCCCTTGTTGTTGGAAAGTTACTTTAAGGTAAAGAATAATGAGTTATTATATTCAAAGATATGATTATGGTTGGACAATAAATATCTTTATTTTTTATGATCGCGTTCCAATTCGATTGGATTTGGTTACAAATACATAAAACTACCTTATTTTTTTTGTCATAAATAGATAAAGTGTTTGTTTGATTGTTTTTGATGTTTTACTATTTTGAAATTATATTTACTTAAATATATTTTACATAAATTATAATCAATAAATCGGTTAATTCATTTCATTAGATATAAAATAATATATTATAAATAAAATTTTTATTAATACAAATAAATTATTTAATTAAATGTACACACTATCATTAATATTTTCATCAAGATATCTTTTAAAAATAATAATACATATATTAATAATATAAAAAAAATTTGACTCTATCAATTAATAAAAAATTACCAACATAACAATTTTAAAAGCTATTCATAACATAATTTTTTATTGATTGAGAAAAAAATTATTTACTCATTATTTTACATGTCAATCATAAATTCATTCAATAAATTTAATCTCTATTATTTTTTATAACAATTTTTTAACTGAATGGAGAGTTATAACCCAAAATAAATGAAAAATAACATTCTTAACTTTTTCAAATAAATAATAAATAACACTTAAATAATTTATAATAACACTTATCCTTATATTTACCATTATGCAGTCTTACCAATAAAAATAATAATAATTAGTATATCATACTATAACAAAATATATCACATAATAATTTAAATTAATAAATAGTAATATATGAACAAATGTGAAAAGAATTGAGGCCTAACTAATTGGGGGCCTAAGGCAAGTGTCTGGTTTAGTATTCTAAGTAACGTTTGTACTAATTATACTTTAAATTTAGAATGAACATTTTAAATTGTAATATGAATTTTTCTAAACTATTATTAATTTCTTTTAAAAAATATTAAAATTCAATTTAAAAATAGAGAAAAGAAAAGGAATAAACACTTAAAAAATATCATCAATAAAAACAAAAAAACAACGATTTAAAACGATTGAAAAGTGGTTTTTTTATCGGTTATAAGAATAGTGTGCAAAATATATATACAAAATAAAGAAAAAAATATTGTTAATGTCTAAAAGAGAAAATGAAAAGAGTTAGAATTTCACTTTTTAAATTATTTATTTTAACTTATAATGTAAGAATAGTATATATCACATACTCATGTGACCTAATTCTAACAGTCTACTTGTTATGTATTAAAATAAACTAAGAGGAAAAGAAAATAATTTATCTTCTCTCTAGTTTTTTTTTTCTTATCCATATATACCATAACGCACAATGTGAATTTACATTTTACACATAAGAATGGCGGCACAAGAATGATCCTAAACTGAATTTTTAAAACATTCGTTTTAGAGCTATAATTTTTTTTAGAATTTATTTATAAAATTATATTAATATGGTCAAAAGTCACGCACATAATATTAAAATAATTTCTCATTATATTGAACATTCATCTGAAGAAGATTTTCTATTATTTTATAAAAAAAAAATTAAAAACCAATTTAATTATGACAATTTGACATGAAAATGAATTTAAAACTAAGATAAGTGAATGGTAAAACACAAATACCATGATTGAAGTTGATATTATTATAAGGTTAGTTTTTGTTTGTTTTATTTTCGAAAAAAAAAAAAGACAGTAACAGAGGCAGAAAGAGACAAAAGAAAGGCAGGGAAGGAAACATCCTCTGGGCGAAGACTGTGACCTAACTCCGTCATAACGAAAACGATTGCTGCGAAAGTCTGAGCCTTAAACAGAGACGGCGTTAAGCTGGTCCAAGCCAAAGACCGAAGACGAAGCCGAAAATGACTACTTGCAAATGATTTTCAATTTTTTCTGCCAAACTCCAACTTTTCATTTGAAGAGGTAACATAACATTCCTTCTTTCTCCCTAATCTTCTCTCTATGTTTAGTACTTCTCTGTTAATCAACTCGTCTTTGCAACACTTCCAAACCCTAGTTTTTTTTTTTAAAATAATATTCATTCTTATCCAACGCCAGAAACATCGCCTCATTTTATGCCTTGCTGAATGATTCGTTGTTGTTTCTGTTAACCGACAGGCGAGTCGGGTCACTGGAGAAAAAATTGCAGAGTGTCTGTGGCATATACAATATTGGGTGGTTTTATTAATGGAGATTTTATTTTTTTCAGAGTTTCATGGATTTTTTATGAAATTTAACCGTGCAATTCTCAGTATCGGCTTTGGAGTGCATTTTTGTGTTGTGCTTTCAACTCTGTGAGTGTCAATGTTCAAATTCCTTTTTGCAAGTTAGGCTGTAACTGTTTTTGCCAACTTATTTTGGAATCACTTTTTCTGTCTGTCTAGGGAACATGTTCCGTGGTCGTGTCATTATTTTGCCGGAGATAGTTATGTGCATCAGAGCCTTTATTATCTTGTAGTTTCTAGGAGGGTTTTATGTCATGCAAATTTTGGCATATATGCAATAGAAGTGCTTTTTAACAAATGAATATTATGATTTAATGTTCACTGCTCACTGATTGTTTGGTTGCGCATATAAATGAGATGATCAGATTGTCCTTTTATATTTAAAGCTCTGGCCTCTGGATGGTTTTTAGCACCTGTTACCAGCAATCTGAATTTAATAGAATTTGCATTTTGTTTATTCTTCAAAAGTGGTAGGATTAGATTTTTCTTGTTAGAACTTGGAACATTGCAGTGGCTTTTGACGTATAATTGGATGTGTTCTCTTCATTGCAGTTCTTTAACTTACCTATACAAGACTTATTAATTAGACTTTGTGTATGCAAGTTAGATTGACTGTTGTGTATGTCAGCAGTTATCATGGGGTCAGCTTGTTGTGTTGCTGCAAAGGATCATACTATACCCAGCAGAACTGGAGGTGAAAGTTTACATAGAAATATTGCATGCTCACCATCATGGAGTTTTCGATGGGATAGTTGGGGCCGTGTTGCTGGCGAAATTGAGGATCCTTCCTTTCACACATCTCGCAGAGTCAGCAGAAATGTCAGCATGGAGTTAAAAGGGTCATTAAGTTCTGAAAGAGGCAATTTATCTGATGGGGGAAGCACTATGGATAATTCTATGACACCTATGTCTCTGAAGTCCTCTTTTCGTGAACATTTGGCTGCAAGTCAGATGACTCCAGCTTCAGGTAAATGTTAACTCTACTATTCCTCTATGGAATGTATTGGAGCATTAGCACATGACAGTTGATGTTGAGTACCCCAATTTTTGAAAGTTGATTTTGCTGATGGATAATTTTTTTTAGCAATTATCTTTGAATTTATTTTGTTCACTTCCTCAAGCTTCACTTTTGTCTTTCCAACAGAGGCAATAGGGAAATTTTTGTTTAAGCTCTCTGGCTGAACCAACCTTGTTTTCTGTTTTTTGAATGGTGTACCTTTCACTATACTTATTAATAAGGTTGTGTAGTGGCGTCTAGAAATTGCTCTGGCCAGTTAGACTGGTTACAGTAACTTCACCCTCTACCTGACAAGGGGGTGAAGTGAGGATGAAAGGGTGGCTTGATCATATCAAAAGGTCCCTTGCACTTCATTTTTAAATGGTTGGACTATGCACTTTCAGGGCTTAAAAGTTCCTTCATTGATCATTGCTCTTTCTAGATTCATCTTCTGTTGAAAAAGATGAAAAACCCACCTTTTCAATCTTACTCATTTCTAGATTATTTTTTCATAATTTTATTTTGCATGCAAGGATCTATCTTTCAAATCTGTATTCTTTATATTATGTATTGCCTTTCATCTGCTATTTGTCTATAAGGTTTTCTATTTTGGTGACATGTTACTTCCTGACAGCCATATGATTGTGCTGTCTGGTTTGTAGGTTGCTGGTTTTTTTGTTCGGACATTAATTTTTCTTTCTTCTTCCTGTTTGTGCTTGTTGCAGATCTATCCATGTCAAGTAATTGTTCTGCAGTGGTGAGTTTTGAACTGCTTAATTTTGGTACAGAAGAGTTACTCAATATCTGAATTACAAGCCTTTTACTGTTGGCACTGGCCACGCTCTTAATCTATATTTTTCTTTAGGTGAAGAATCTGATTGAATCACCAGAGATTGCAGAATCTTCAATACCTAATCGTTCAATACCTTCAGTTTTCTCAACACCTATGACAGATCCAATGCCTAATCATAATTATCACAATCTTCCTAACTCAACGCCATCCAGATGGGCTCATCGTTCTCCAGGACACCCTCTTAGACAAATTTCTGATAGTCGAATTCTGGGTCTGAAATCACCTGACACCTCAATTTCTGAAGGTAGGCCATCATTTGTACTCTCCAATTGCAGCAATGATATGGCAACAGGATCTCAATGTGGGTCATCTGATGGCTGGTCTATGCGCACCTTTTCTGAAATGGTGGCCTCATCTCAAAAGGAAAGGTGGTCTTTTGATAGTGAGTATTCAGGTTCAGGTCGTCACAAGATAAGTGGAACTAGTAGCAGGTTTTCGTATTCTCCCTCCATGGATTTACAATCTTGTGGGGCTTGCTCGAAGCTCTTGACAGAGAGATCTGCATGGAGTAGCCAGAAATTTATGGCCGGCAGTGACCTCTCAGTTGTTGCTGTACTGGTCTGTGGTCACGTGTATCACGCAGAATGCTTGGAGACTATGACACCAGAGGCAGATAGTTATGATCCAGCTTGTCCAATTTGTATGGTTGGAGAGAAGCACTTGTCAAAGTTATCCAAAAAAGGTCTTAGGAGTGAATCAGAGACTAAGGCTAAGAACTACAAGATATCCAGAAACCGAGTAGTTGATAGCTACGTTGATAGTGGGTTAGATGTTTTTGATCGCCTAAAAGATGTAGTTTCAAAGATGGAGCCTAGTAGCTCCAGTTCAAGGAGTTCATTTGGAAAGCCCTTCTTGAGGCGGCATTTATCATTGGGATCCAAGTGGAGCCGGTCCCTATTAGAGAATGATTCTGCTAGGAAGAAGGGCTTTTGGGCGAGATATCGCAAAGACTGAGCTCCCCTAGCCATAGCTTTTAGTATCAGGAGCTCTTTAATTATACTAGTAACACCTAGTTAGAATTTGATATTTTCTATGCAGTCTAGCTTTAGTAATAGTTTAGATTTATTTCAAATTTATTTTAACTTGTCACCAGAAGCTCCCACAATGTTGACGTGGTACATATTATTTGTATGAATATTTTGGCAAAATCAGAGCCATGGCACCGACGAACACAAGGACGCGAAGGAAACAAATACACCGCCTGTATTAAATGTTCTAATACAAGCTTCACTTGTGTGCTTTAACAACATTGACTCTGGCTGCTGCACTCAGCCTGCTTGATGCTTAAAAATTATTTTACGGTTACCACTGTTTATTTCTTTCATAGTCAAGATAGAATAAAAGTGCAAGAAATCCATAACAGTCAATGATATTATCTTAAAACAAGTATTAATGTAAACTAGATTTTTACAATTAAATGGCAATCAAATAATTTTTTTAAAAAGAAATTGGAATAAGAAATTATGGATAATATAGCTAGTAGACCTGCTTTCACAAATGAATGCTGGTTCAAAGTTGCTCTCACGTGTCTAGGTTTATAGCAGCAGCACCCAAACCCCAAACCCCAAACCGATCACTTTTGGGTTCTCATAGTTGCTGACTTTCGCTGCCGTGCATTTCGTAAACACTCGAATACCTAGATGCCTATTTTAAGATAAGTACTTTTGTACAGTACCAAGATGTTATAAGCATAAGTAAAATACTGACGTTTACAAAATACCGAAAGTATTACAGTGAATATATTAAGAACTCTAATTCAGTCAATCGAATTTTATCAAACTTTCACTGTCCATTTTTTAAATTCATGGAGTTAATAATTACAAGGCCTACCCTATTTTCCCTCCAGAAAAAAACTTGTTTTTAACGTCTCCACGTACAATCATAATATCCAGAAAAACTAAGCTATAATTAGCAGGGTGGTTATTCTAGTCTTTAAATAAATAAACAATAAATTGACAACCAAGTAAATGTGTAAAATTAAGCAATTTTAATTTCTTTAAATAGAAAGCAAGTTGTACACGTGCCAAGATCCAGTATAAAATATGTGAGTCGCACAACTACAATCCAGAAAAAAGGGGTTTGGGGGGTAGGGGCCACGATAATACAATTCAATTGAACATCCCTTTACTGTTTTGATCAAGTTATCCTTCCAAATTAGAATTCGGATAACACAGGCCATAACCCAAAGGGAACATCACGCTTAACTCTACGAATTGAGTAACTTGCCCGAGGTATTTCCAACTAGAGATGCACTGCCCAGATATCCATGGCTTTGCAAGAATTTTACAATAAAGTTTAATCTTTACCAAAATCAGCACTGTAGTGTGCACTGGATTCAAGTTTCTTTGCCTCGTTCAGTTTCCTAACAGCCTGGAACAGAAGAAATTAATTTAGTATCCCGTAAATGACAAGAGATAGACGCTTCGTGACCATCAATATAAAGAAATTTTACTTCCTAAACTAGGTACTCGCCTTCATAAAATCTTCATGGATCACGTAATCACGCTCTGCACGAATTGCTGACATTCCAGCTTCTGTGCAGACATTTCGAAGATCAGCCCCATTAAATCCCTGCACAATTTGCAAATAGCACATCAGACAATAGACATGCACCAAATGTTAATAAAACCCACCCAAGCCAACTACACTCACCTCTGCAAGCTTCACAACAGCTTCATAGTCTATTTCACCATGTTTAGCGATTCCAGCAGCATGAATCTTAAGAATTTCCATCCTTGACTGTTCATTAGGCAGAGGGATTTCTATTTTTCTATCCAATCTCCCCGGACGCAGGAGAGCAGGGTCAAGTACATCAGGTCGGTTTGTTGCCATTATCATTTTAACCTACAACGGAAACGTAGACAGCAATGTCAATGTTTTTATATTTATTTCATTTGAATTATATCATACATAGGAACGAACTGTCTAATAAAATATTCCATACCTTAAAAAGCATGAACAGAATTGATTTTCAACTTTACAATTTCATTGTTAGGCTATTACATAGCAGCTCTTTCGTTTGAAAACATTATGAGCAATTCATTTGAAAACATTATGAGCAATTCAAGTGAAAGTAAAGTCACAATCAGAAAGTGTAAGGTATATGAAATGTACTAAACACATGGGCTTAGTGACTTGCCATCAGTCCACTGCTCACCCCAACCCCACCCCAAAAAAAGAAAACAACAGCAGAATAAAGCTCCTTGTCCTGGTGATTCTGCTGTAAGGTAGCCTTTGAAAAGGCATTGCATTTTTGGAAGTTCAAAACAAAAAATTACAGATCTCATGACTACAATGCAATGATACTACAAAATAGATGATGCATCTGTATCAAGTATAAATATTTTTGGCATATCCCTTTGCTTTTGTAAATACTCACTGCCCTCAAAATTGCTACTTAAAAAGCCAGGGATATAGATTCTATACTCTTGTCCTCACCAACTTCTTCCATCAAAACATACTCAATCTAGCACTCTTGTCCTATGCAAAACCATTTCATAGTACATCAAAGTGTCACCCACAGCAAACAACTATAGGAGGGAGAGCACATAGGACATGGATAAAAATGAACAAAAAATTTTTACAGTACAAATACAAATATTTTATGTGTCCTTCTAATTAGTGCCCCAATGACATTAGTTTAGAAACCAATAAACAAAGGTTTTTAATGAAAATCATGGTGGTAGTGCATTGACTAGAATAAATGTTACACTTTTCTATAAGAACTATCCAATTATGATTCCTTAATTTGTACACCCTTAGAACATTGGTTAGCATTCTCCATATTTTTATTTAATATGCACAGCAGTGTCTATAACAATATTTTTTTCAAAAAAGTATGAATTGCATTTTCTACAGGCTTACCACAGACCCACCACACACTACCTCCACAAAAAAAAAAAAATTAAATATAAGACAAAAGTACCTTAACCTTGGAATTTGCTACAATGGATCAAGCTTTTCTATGGAGGTTAGGGGGGACAACTGTTATTAACTAATATGGGATTATGGAATAAAATATACCTTTCCAAGTTGATCAAACCCATCAAGTTGATTAAGCAGCTCCATTAGTGTTCTCTGAATCTCACGATCTGCACTAGTTCCCTCACTGAAACGACGACCACCAATGGCGTCGATCTCATCCATAAAAATGATGCAGGGCTAATCAAGTAAAGTATAGATTTAGAACATCTTCAATTATTATATGTAAACCTAGAGGAAGACAACTTCACACAAGTATCCCACCTGGTGATCACGTGCATAACCAAACATCTCTCTGATTAACCTGGCACTTTCTCCAATGTACTTATCAATTATGGCACTTGAAACAACCTACATCAGAATAAAGGGAAGGTAAAATAAATTTTACAATGAAGAAAACTTCCAAGCACACAATTGATAAAAGAAACATAATCTGACCTTTAAGAAGTTAGCATCTATATTACTGGCAATTGCCCTAGCTAACAATGTTTTACCAGTACCAGGAGGCCCGTAAAGGAGAACACCCTGAAAGATCAGAATTGAACATATGTTAATCAAATGTAAAATTTAAAAGTATGGCCATTACAAATAAGCTTCCACTAAAAATATGTAGAAAAATGACATGAGAAAGCTACTAAAAGTCTAAAACATAGATTAATAGCATGTTTGGATCTATGTTCTGAAAGAACGAATCCACATCTGATGTGGAAGCCATTCTCACATACTTCTGCATTTTTGAAAAATTTGACATGAAAATGATAGAAAACGTGTATGTGATGTGTCCAAACACACTGAGGTCAGAGACTTAAAAGTGCAGTGAAATAGAAAATCACCTTTGGTGGTTTAATTCCAACTCGAATAAAGAGCTCAGGATTCATCAGAGGTAGTTCAATTGACTCTCTCAATTCCCTGATCTGATCAGATAAACCACCAACAGCTGAGTAGCTGACATTACCAGGATCTTCATGCAGCATATTGTAAACTACTGGATCAACCTGGCAACTCAAACAACAGAGAATTAGAGACAATAGTGGTCACCAGGGATAAAGTTAATCTGATGATAGCCCAACAAGACAAAACATGTTCATAAAATGAAAATTATTAAAATAATGAACTGTGGCTACTCACTTCTCGAGGAAGAGCTCGCATTATGGTGAGTGTTGTCATATCAAGAACCACCCTTGTCCCAGAAGTCAATTTTTCCTTATCCACTTTACTGCGGCAGCCAACCACATACCTGGGACCGCTGCTTGCTTTAACAATCACTGAGAAAACAATAACAAGCAAATTCTATAACCATTGATGTACTATTAAGTTCATATCAATCAGGAAACAGAAGGGATAATTTATTGGGTAGTTAGCTCAGAAAATTGAATTACAAAAAGAGAATCAATAATCAGTAAGCCACACATATTTTATATTCATAAGAAACAAAATTAGCTCCGGGATAAAGTCAGGAACAAAAAAAGATAAAACGTTAATGAAACTCTATTTATATAGCATTAGGTTGGGAACACAATTAAAGAAATAGGAAGTTGAACGATGAGATATCATTCAAATATGAGAATAAAAGGACAGAATAATTACAGCGTTCATTGTCAAGAGGCCTGAGAACTTCGCCAATGATCTGCCCAACACTTTGAAGAGACTTCAAATCATCTTCTGTTTTATTGAACTCTTTCTTTGAAGCTCGCAAATTCTCCCTGACTGCAATTTGAGTTTTTAATCCGAAGTTAGTAACTCTCCAGTCTCATTTACAAGAATTCAAGAAGAAAGAAGTGGTGCCACAATAAAGAAGCTTATTTATTGAAACTTATCATAAAACCATAAGCAAAACAAAATTTCCGTTTTCTGAAACAATAACGGGCATGCAGAAAACAGATGGCGGCTTATCCACCAGCAACCCTGCTCAGATATACTAATGATCGTGTCCACTCTGACTAAGAACTGCGTCAAATTTTCATCACTCTAGGAATTCACTTATTTCTTCAGAAGAATCTCAGTTGATTTTAACAACAGATCCAGTTGATAATCTCGCCCTAATTCCCAGAAAAGAAAAAAAAATCTAAAATCTTCAAAATCAAATTCAACCTAGGTGAGGCTTAAAACTCGAGCAAACAACAGGAACTTTTCTCCCAAAACAACCAAAAACCTGATAAGAGAATATAATAGGGTTATCTGATGCCAAGCGAATCCATAATTACAAAACCCTAAAAGTGCGAGTTTCCAGAATATGTAAAAATTAAAAGTAAGGAGGAATTGTAGACGCAATTAAAATTGAGAGACAAACCGGATCGGACTCTGGATTCCAATTCCTTGTGCTGGAGAAGTTTCTTTCGATACTCGGCCACTGCATTACGGCGTCGTACGGCATCCTCTGTGTCAGACATCGTTGATGCGCTTCGAAATCGGAAGAAGGAACGGTGAGGTTCGTTACAAAAACTTGGACGCCGATACAAGAAGGAACGGTGTAGTAGCTTCTGAGTTATGACTACCAAAGCTTAAGCTGTCACGTAAAGTGTCGCAATTTTACCACGAACCCTACCAAATTGCCCCTCTCCCAAGTTAAAATTATAATTTAAAATTTAAATAAGGGTTGTTATTTGTTATTTGTCATGTCATTCGGGAGTTCCTCTTTCTATATAAATTATCTTGAATTGTGTTTAAAATGCTGTCATAACCACTTTTTTTTTCAAAATAATTTTATACGTTATATCATAAATATAAAATATAATTTATATGTTAATTT